>OZ017743.1:5233955-5301455 GCA_963969285.1 Odontomyia ornata | reverse complement strand
TGAAAATAATTGCGACAGTAGCTCGCAGAATTATTTGTACATGTAACACTGCCCCCACCTCAGTTCTTTTCGCCCCGTAAAGATGCGTCGCCATTTGTAGTCGATTCTCCCTGGGTGTAATATGGGGCAAGACGGTCCAGATGCACGGTTTTCATTTTGGCTCTTGGCTTACGATGCTCCTGTATTCGGTATACGACGTCATTGATTCGCTTTGTAACTCGGTATGGTCCCTCCCAATTATTTTGCAACTTTGGAGACCTACCCTTTCGCCGTTGCGGGTTCTATAGCCACACCAAGTCATCTTGCTGGAAGCCAGTAGAATTTGCCTTTAGATCATACCTGGTCTTCATGCGGTCAGTGGCCGACTCGAGGTGTTTTCGCACTGTCCGATGTATCTGGTTCAACCGTTGCCTTAGCTCGTTTGCGTACTCCGAGATGGTTTGGGGTTTCTCGGGAGGTGTTCCGAACTTTATATCAGCTGGCAGACGAATAGTCTTTCCAAAAATGACTTTGGCTGGGGCTTGGCCCGTCGATGCATGTTCGGCAGCTCTGTACGCCATCAAAAATAGTGGAATGTGTCGGTCCCAGTCCCTTTGGTTCTCATCAACCATCTTGGCCAGGTGTTTATTGAGAGCGCCGTTGAAACGTTCGACCATTCCATTGGATTGGGGATGCAACAGTTCCCAGCAGCTCGCACATTTCGCTAAAAACTAATGACTCAAAGTTTCGGCCTTGATCCGAATGTAGTTCGCAAGGTACGCCGTACCTACTGACCCAATTTAACACTAGCTGTTCGGCTGTAGTTGTTGCTTCCTGGTTGGGAATGGGGTAGACCTCGGGCCACTTGCTGAAATAATCGGCTACAACCAGCGTGTATCGATTTCCCCATTCGGATTCGGGGAAGGGTCCTGCGATGTCAACAGCAATCCTTTCAAATGGTACACCCACGTTGTAGGTTTGCATTTGTCCTCTCAGTCGTCGCTTTGGACCTTTGACGGAAGCGCAAATTGTGCATCTGCGGCACCAGTTCTCTACGTCTTCTCGAGCATGGAGCCAGTAAAACCTTGTTCAGGGTTGCACCATGCATCGAAACGTCTCTCCACTCCGGTCGCCCAGTTGTCTCCTTCCATACGAGCAATGGTCCGAGGTCTTCATCGGCTAACTGGGCATTTCGAATCTCCTCCGGTGACCTACATTCATCGAATTCGGTCGTTATCAATCGCAGATCAACGGGCGGTTCCTTTTCCTCAATACTTCGGCAACGCTTGCAGTTAGCTGGACATGGACGGCGGGATAGGGCGTCAGCATTTCCATGAACTCCGCCCTGATGAAGAAGTTGGGGCCTCACTAGGCCTGGTCGGATAGTCGTTCAGGTTGCACCAGTGTCGTTTGTTATGGTGCAATGTTCTTCATCAACTTGACCCAGAAGGCATAAGTCTGCTTCTCCAAGATGTTGCCCTGACACGGCGATGGAGGTGCTGGGGATGTCAGTCCTTCTAGCCGACGTCCGCCCGACGAAGTTCGCCCTTCCAGTTTGATGGGCTTCCATTCTAGGCTCCTGACTCGGTCTGGATCTCCACCATCCTGGACAATACCTCCGTTTTCTTCGCTTCTTGCAGTCTCTTTGCAGGTGCCCCTTCTCACCGCAATTCCAGCATCTAGGCGCACCATTTACCTGCCGCTCTCGCTCATTTTCTACGCGCTCACACCTGCACTCGTTTGCCACTACCTCATGGAGCCAGGCTGTGCTACGAGTCGCAATTTTCGCTGCCTCATAGTTCAGACTATAAACCAATGCGTCCTTAACCGTTTGCTTTTGAGCTAATCGCACGGCTTGTTGCAATTCCTGGTCCTTTAAGGCGCTGATGAATGCTTCTGTTGCTGCGTCATCTCGATGTTCCGGGTCGTACGCTGGGTAAGCCAAAAGTGCCAGTCGCTCAATGTCTTGGGCTAGCTGCTGTAAGGTTTCACCAGACTTCTGCACCCGTTGCCTTAGCTGTGACCGATAAATCTGCTTTAGATGATCGTCTCCATAACGCATGTTGAGCGGATTCATTATAGCATTCGGGTTTGAGTGCAACTCAACGGGGATCGTCTGCAAAAGCTCGGCAGCTGGGCCTCTTAGAGCAAGAATCAGTGCAGTTGCTCGTTCCTGCTCATTCCAGTGATTTGCCCTTGCGGCAGCTTCAAACTGGGTCTTGTAAATACTCCATTTCTGGATTTGCTTTGCGCTGCGGTTATAAGCTGGTGAGGTGGTTACTACTGCCTTCGCTGCTTCCAATTCTTTTTTCACTTTTTCCATCTCATGGTTCATTCTCTCTTCGACCTGGCTGATCTCATAGTTGATTTTCTCCTCAACCTGGCTGACCTTCTCCTCGACCTGGTAAACGTTTTCCTCGACGCATTTGATTTGATTGTTCAGGCTACCGAGCTCCACTTTTATTTCGGTTGACTGTTTTTGCACTTCCTTGATTTCAATCGCTTGTTGGTCCAGCTTCACTCATTGTTCATTTAACTTCCCTGATTGTTCATTTAACTTCGCTGATTGTTCATTTAACTTCGCTGATTGTTCATCTAGCTTCGTAGTTAAATTGGATGATTGTTGTCGCTGTTCTTGCTGCATCAGCATTAACATTTGCATCAGCGCATTTTCTGGTTCCTTTGGTTTTGGTGTTTCTGCTTCACCATCTTCTGCACCATTTTCTGCATCTGAGGGCTCACCCAAATCCAGATTTCCGCCTTCCGACTCGATCACGTCACGCAAGCGTGCAATCAGTATGGCCTTTGTACCTTGCGTGGCCAGATTTCGCTGTTCCAACTCCTCTTTGAGCTCCGATATGCTCAATTGGTTAATGTTTAGATGTAGGTTTCCTGGCATTTTTATTGTGTCGGCTATTTTTCCACCAGTTTCCACGTTAGATTTCACTATTGTGCATTTTTTTTTATGTTTAAACGTTTTCACTTCCAAAATTTTCTTTCTCACTTCTCGACACCTTTGTCGCGTGTTTTTGGTTCGCGGCCAATAATTTTAATGGTCCGGGAAAGTGAAAATGCAATGTCTTTTAAATTAAATTAAAAGAGTTTATTTAATTAAATTACAAATGCACAATCACTTATTTTACTATTTCATAATTTTAACTAGAATCTAACTTTCACTTGTCCGTAAATTTCTATCGCAATTGTCTTCCGAAATTACTTCACAATCACGAATATCACTTTTCTATTACTCGAACAATATTGCTTCCCACACACTATCGCAGTTCTTATCGCGGTCGGATGAACGATTCCCCCCATTCATTCAGCTCGCCTTTATATAGGGTCTGTAGTCATTCAACCCAGTTCTCGTACATTGGCGAATAAGCGGGAACTTTCGAGCAGCGTGAATGAATGGAGCAGTGACTCACTTTCAGATGTTGATGCTTGGTGGGTTCTCGTGGTTTCGAGTGAATTCATTTTGTTGATGTTCTTAATTGTTGTTAAAACAATTGTGACAGTAGCTCGCAGAATTATTTGTACATATAACAATATTGTTATTCTTTGACCCGAGTTGGTCTCTGGATGTATTTTTTGTGTGGCTGGTTCCTTCTTTCAACCACTTATTTGCATTCTTCGTCGTACCTACTTTTCTTTGTCGATACCCAAAGGCCTTTTCAGTCGCTTCTGTTACCACATCTCTCAGTGACTCCCACATTGTTTTGATGCTCACTACTTTCTTTCCCCTGCAGGGATATGTTGAAACGACTTTCCTGCACTGACGGAACCCAGCCTGGAACCGTTTGACACATTACTTCGGGCCAGGTCTCGTTTTGTTACGCCGTGAGGCACTTTCAAGCTGGGGGACTCCTCCTCAAACGGGAGAGGAGGGGGGAAGAGGAATTGCCAGACAAGCGATCTTCCGGCCGGTTGGTTATCGCCGGTAATCATAACAGGCAAGATTTTCATGAAATCGTTTTGGGAACATTGTATCGGCTGGGATGAGCCGATACCGCTTGAAATAGAAAATCAGTGGATAAATTACAGGCAGGACTTATTGGAGTTGCAACAAATTCGAATTCCGCGATATGTTGGATATGAAGCAAATGTGAACACAGAGTGACATGGAAAGTTGCTTAGGTGGCAATGGTATATATGGTTTTCCGCAGGGACAGCGAAATTAACGCCCACCTCCTAATGTCGAAAGCTAAAGTCTCGTCAGTTAAAGAACAAACAACACCACGTCTGGAACTTTTTGGTGCTGTTCTGCTTTCAAAGCTTATGAAATCAACCATCGATACGTTTAAGGGAAGCATTTATTTGTGGTGCGACTCTTCAATTTTATGAGGATATCTAAAATAATTCCCCACAAAATCGAGCATCGCAAATTCTCGAAAATCTGGGCAACATATCGTGGAAGCATGTCCGGTCATGGGACAATCCAGCGAATATAGCTTCACGAGGAGCAAACGCAAAAGAATTTTCAAATGTTAAGTTCTGGAGGTTTGGCCCATCTTGGTTGAAGAAGCCCGCGCCTGAATGGCCAAATGTCGAACCAAAGAATAAAGTCTTCGAAAAAGTACGACTAGTCAATTATGTGAAAATTGTCAACTACTGATTAACTACTGGAGCAACTACTGGAAAGGTTTTCAACTCTAGCGCTACTACTGTTGCGAGTGAACAAATACCGCATATATACTTACGCTTTGTCATTGAAGTGGTTGCGAGCGAGCAAACACTGCCTATATACTCGCGCTTCGCGGATGAAATTAGAAAAGTAAGCACATACGCCCATTGTCATCGAAGAATGTACTTGTCGTCCAACGAGCAAGCGAAAAAGTAAATAAGCAAAAAATCAACCCGCAATGCGCTTCACACCAGCTATCACATCATTAAAGGCAAGCTTTGGGTGTGCTTGCATCAGAATAAAGCTAAAGGAAAAGCTTAAAGTTCAGGCGAAAACGCTCTCTTGATCAATGTCCCCAGTTTCACTAATTCGCCCCAAAAGATCGTGAGAAAGCCGAAAGCTTAAGCGGAAAGCACTGCTTCGCTCAATTTCCTCAGTTTCGCATATTCTTCTACTGATTCTCACCATCCGAGGACGCGAGACGGAGCGGGGAGGGAAAGCTTTCGTGGAACGAGAGCGCACGTATGGGCTACTCGGCACTTTTCAGGGCGAACTATGGAAGGCAGTCTGTGTTCGAGTCTACAAAAGAGCGTGCTGTTACCCATTAATTAAGTACAACGTTCGAGTAGTTGGAAGTGCTGTTCGGTGATCAATAGATGATAAGGGGTGAGGTATTGGCTTGAGCCGCGGACCTCAATCGCCCTTTCGGCGTTTCACGCCATGTGGCCACCCCGATCCATTAGATCGTCTAGTTGATTCCCTCTATAGGCTGGCGCTCACCTGCGAAGCGAGATTAGTCAAGGTGTAAGTGAAAAGAGCTTCACTCCATACAGATGGTTAGAGTTTTCCAATAATGTGACACGTGAAGATATAATTAACCAATTTGGTGTTAATTTGAATGTATAAGAAAATTCACAATAAAATAAAACAAATGATCTAGTTAACTCTCGTCTTTGTTGTTCTAGTTGGGATGGTTATAGTAGCAGGTAAGTATCGTAGAGAGGGATCTCTCCCCGGGGGCCTTGATGGTGTATATAGGATACATATCAAATCGAGCTACCAGTTCATACGAGTATAGGGTATACTAGTTATGTAACACTACTACGAGTTACAGCTTATTGTTTACGATTCATTGCTGCAATGAAGAAACGTATCCACGATAAGGGAATACTAAGCATCAAGAAGCTAAATGACGCTAGGTAATTTTGGATCAAGAACGTGCAACAAAGGGAATTTACGAATGAAATCTGATCATTAAAAAATTATTAGGAAATAGACAGGAAGAGCAAGCTACGGAATTCGCACCGCCAAACAAAATGTTCAATGTAAAATCGAACAGAATTCGACAGAAAAAATGTTCCAATCCAAGCAAACAAATTCACAATTCTCGGCGGACTAATATTTGTATGTTCGATTTCAAGCTCGACTATTAAACAGCAAAATTATTCGATAAAGGTAAAAATATCTAGTATAACTAATTCCAAAAAAAAAAACAAATGAATTCGCATTCAATTGTTTTAAATTCTATTATATATTATTAACTAAAACTCATGAAGTTAAAACTTTCACTCATTTTTAGTTGCCAAAGCACTTTTTGAATAAGTAGCCTGTTATACTAATTAATATAGTGATCAGTCACTAGTTCTTAGTTATATACTTGGAAGTTTTTGAATCCGAGAGAACTGATTTAAAATTAGTTATTTTTCACTAATTCACTTTTAGAGAATAGCTGCATCATTTTGACAGGCTACAGCTTATGACCTGGAAAACGCTTTTTCAATGAAATAGAAAAAAATCAAAAACGCAAGTTCGGCACAAAAATTATATCGCTCGTTTTTGTAATTTGGAGAGAATTGTAATAGTGGAGAACTGCTTTATCATATAAAGGCAACAAGTGCCATTCGAGAAGAGGGATTCGAATTGCTCGAACAAGCTAAAATGCGATAATCGATATTCATCTTGCAGCTCAGCGCTGTCACGTAGTCTCAAATCTATTTCACGTTTCAATCAGCAGAACATTCCCCTTAGTATTTTCTTCCAAATACATCCCGTGCCTTTTTTGGATCGCCTGCTGAATTCTGACTTTCAAGCAATAAGCTTTTTATGAGCTTGATACTAGTCGCACTGGTCATGCCAAATCAAATTAACTACGAGTGTTTGCGCCGGAACTTTTTTGTCCCAACCTTTGCCGTGGATTCGTCGATGTGGAAAAATTTGATGCAAAGAGTTAACAGAATTTTTGCGAAAACTTTATTCACATTCTACGGACACTGAATAATCAATAATTGACTAATGAATAATCTATTGTTTCAAAGTTTTGACAAATTAAAATGAATTAAAAATGGGTTACACGATTAATTCAAATGAAAATGTAGTATTCGAAACTTAAAGTATTATTGCTTTGTCCGCGGTCCGCCCGCTATCGTTAGGCTTCCTCAACTCACTGAATCGGCCAAGCATTTCATCTATGTTCAATTGCCAAAACAATTTGCTGACCTGACAAACGCGCCAGAGAAAGAATGCTGAGTTTGCGTCTTTTCGCTGGCATGCCTGCCTTTGTCCATGAAATGTAACCCAATCTCTTCGATTACGGATCCACTTCATGGACAAATGCACTAGCTGAATGTGCATGGGTCAGCAATTTGGCTGGGAATGGAAAATAGCAAATGGAATTACAAAATGTAGGATTCGTGAAGATTGACTAAAATATTTGAAACAGAATTATCATTCAATTATTCATTTTAGGTGAAATGCCAGCAAAAGGTAAATACAATTGTTCTTAAAGGGAACAGTAAATGATTGTTAAATTGATCGTTGAATTGAATAAAAATGATTGATCCAGATTCCATTATTACAAGCCTTGAAACGGCGTTAGAACCTACATATCAATAGTACCATAGATGGAAACTTAAAATGAATGTTGCAAAAATGAAGTCAATATTCTTCACCAGGAAGCGTAAGCCTGCTCACCGACCCAAGCGACCAATAAATTTTTTAGGGCAAATTATTCCCTGTAGTGATCTCAATTATCTTTATGGCTTATATTTGACAAAAAACGACCCTTCAGAAGACATATTGAGCATATTAGCACCAAAGCGTTTAAGGTCGTGCTCTCGCTATACCCCCTTCTTAATCGTGATTCGCGTTTCAACACCAGAAACAAAGTCCTCATCGACAAAATGGCAATCCAACCGATCATCCTATGCGGCTCACCTACCTGGATATCTAGTAACAAATCTTCAGATCACGCAAAATAGATACCTGAAAATGGTACTTAATAAACCGTTTTACTTTTCTTCTGAAAAACTACACAGCCTTGCTGGCGTTAGCCCAATTAATACACTCGCTGCATCGCGCCATGATAAACTAATCGCGAAAGCAAAAGACTTGCCCAATCCGCTAATTCGTGCCCTGGCGAACTGAAAACTAGCAATTGCTACCACCTATCTCTTTGGCCATAAGCTAGCCTCATAGATTTTAGCTAGCTCATAAGTTCAGTAGAGGTTTTTGCCTAAATTTTCCTCTAGGTAATTGTAATAATCACATAGAAATACGATAATACGCATAGTTTTAAGTAATGTTCAAACGATGGCAAAATGACTTTGTCAGAACACCTACTATATTATAAGGCCTCTGTACCGCATACATTCTAATAAAGAAAAAAAAAATTATATATGAATTATTATTCAATTATTGATTTTAGGTGAAATGCCGGCGAAAGGTAAATACAATTGTTCTTAAAGGGAACAGTAAATGATTGATCAATTGATCGTTGAAGTGAATTAAAATGATCGATCAATTGATAAATCAATCAAATAAATCGAATTAATTACGAATGGGCTAATTATTACAGCGCTAATTAACCTTAAATAACTATGTAAGTTGATTCAATCGTTGATTTTGCCGGATCAGGCCGTGATGGTCACTCAGGGGTGTCAGGAACTCAACACCGAGTATCTACTAGGTTTAAAAAAATTACATTCAGCAATCAAACCGATATGAGGAAATTGATGAGGATTTATTGTACTTGCTTAGGAGAGTTACCACACCAAAAAATATACTAAATAAAAAATGTTAATTCCGCTAAAGATAAATTATTATCTTATAATCAATAGGAAACTATTTGCTTCGTTTCAGTTTCAATGGCAATAAACATAATTATACTTAAAAGAAAATCTTTTGTTGATGTTTTGATTATAGGACTACAGTGAGATACATACGATCCATATACAGAACATGAGTTAAAGTCCTGTATATCTGCAGGTCAACTCAGCTACTCATGCAATTTGATGCCACCATTACATCGAGATGCTCTTATGTGGCTAAATGCACGCAATATATCACCTGTTCAAAAAAAAAAAAATGTGTTCTGAAAAGAATAACCAAGCCAACGAAGTTGGTACCCATAATCAATCCCAATCATTGCATTTATTTTATGAAAGAAGGCTCAATGATCAACATCGATTACAAAAGGAACATGTCGGGAAGAATGCGTAAGAAAAAAAAACGGTCCGTCCACACTGAAAAACGATTTCTATAAAACTCCTTTAATTCCCATTTGAATTGTTTTCTGCCAACAATTAAACAAAAGCAATGTCATGTCACGAGTTGGAAATCCATTCTACGAATTTTAAATGCTTTGACTGGAATATGAGTAAATTCGAGCCATTCTTCTAAGTTTGGACATGAATGACCAGGAAGAAATGTATTAATCACTTACGTTGATTACGAAACCTTTACGGGAGCTAATATCTGCCTTGGCTCAAGGTAAAAGTGGCTTCAACAATTGAAAGCATCATTTATTTCTCTTTTGACTTTTATTTTGAGGGCTAAGCGATTAAGAATTGCAGATTGTACATCGGCAACCTCTTGCATTTTGTCCATGAATAATCATCTAACTTTAATTTCAAAATCAATGTTCCAAAGATTGTTCGATTGAAGTCCGAATTTTGATCGAAAAAATTTCAGAATGCTGACGGCGCCCTGTTTTTATTTGAATCATTACCATCACTACCACAGTCTTAGTATTTTCTTTTATCCACCTCCGAAAAAGCGCGATGGTTGGGTGGTAGGAACTCATCCTTTTTCTGACTTTAAGTTGAAATATTATTACATAAAAGAAGGGAGTGAAAAGAAAAATGACGGACGTGATGAATAAGGGCAAGAAAAAAGGAGAAACTTTTCATGGAAATCAAGTGCTTCGTCGTTCAGTATCTACTATTTATTGGAGATATAAGAGTGGCATAGTCTCAGTGCATTTTGTAGCCAGCATTTAGGGTGGCAGCTTTCTCAGAGTCATGCGAAGACAAAGAAGGGCATAATTCTTGTATTCGAGGAGCAGAATGAACACTTGTGAAAAACGGAACAACAAAAAAAATATCAAGCGCTTTTCAGCTGGCCATCGACAGTGAAAGAAGAAGCATGAAAAAGTAAAGAAAAGCGTCCCCTTCTCTTATTTTTCATCGCGGCCTAAGAATTCTGCTGGTTTTATTAAACTTTATTCACAGGCGCTACGATGCTATACTGGAAAGCAAGCGGTGGTGAAGAGAGTGTTAGTCACAACGGAAAAGTAAAGAAATTTAATTGTTTCTTTGAGGCCATGTTGATATTTCTTTATCCTCATCTCTCTTTGCGCTATTTTTTTCATTACTCCCACACAAAATTTCATCGAT
Source organism: Odontomyia ornata (assembly GCA_963969285.1). Classification (NCBI taxonomy): domain Eukaryota; kingdom Metazoa; phylum Arthropoda; class Insecta; order Diptera; family Stratiomyidae; genus Odontomyia; species Odontomyia ornata. The sequence continues at coordinate 5,291,183 of OZ017743.1, read as the reverse complement.
GGCCATCGCTTTGCCTTGTTGAGTGTCAACGTGGGTGGAAGGTTCAAAATGGTGCTTTGGCGTGAGGCCCAGGAATATCCTATTAGTACAGTAAAGTAAATGATTTTCAAAGTCTGGCAGTAAATGGAAAAAGGCGAGAAGAACATACCTTTCAATCGAGTTTGGTACGGCGATGGTGTAATGCAATAATTGAAAGAGTGAAAGGATAGACTCCCCTTTAGACTGGTCTATAGTTCTTCTGCTTAATACTTTCTGATTTACGCTTTTAAAGATGCCTGGATGGGTTGTTTGCTTGTTTTGGTTGGTATCGTTTGTGTGTTTCATTGTAAAATATACGATTGAAAAAACGGCATCCTATAAAAAGATAAAGTATGAGGCATGGGGGTATATAGACAGTAGATGGTAGAGGAACGTAAATGTCCTGCAAAGAGAGATGTAAAATGTAGGGCCAGTTCATCAGAAATGATGATTTACACCTAATTTCTGCTGCTTTGAAGAAGTTTGTGTATGTATATCATTTACATTTAATTTTCTTGATTGAAACTCGAACCACAAACTACGAATGAAAAGTATCAAAATCTTCATTATCAGCTCCAATGAAACTAATTGGGAAGTTTCACGAGAGCTTTAAATATTAACAAAGGGTTGTTAATTTGATCTCTCATTATAAAGAGCCTGATAATTTAGTCATTAAAAATATTGTTTAGTCATCTTATAGTTTTAATTGAAAGGTCATTATCTATAGAACTGATTTTTATCGTAAGAGAAACTTAGCTTTCGGTCATTGCTGGCCTCATAGATTTTGCGTTTTTTACGTTTGCGGCAGATCAACAAAAATTTTAAATGGAGCTATATGAAATGCAATTCTCCCAAACTTTGCAGATCTATTCAAAATAAGGATACCGGCAAAACTTGTGGCATTCTAAAATGAACATAGCATGATACGTGATCATCCTGACAAAGAAAAGGGTCTCCCGAATAATGACGATTAGTATATGGAAAGTACTGGTGAAGTCACACTTAAGTACCTAGGCCTATTTATAGTGTCGAAGCTGAAGGTCTTCGAGCGCATTGGCTTTACTTCGGCTTCGGGACAATATAGGAGGATCTAATTGTAAAAATTTCTTCCCGGAGGAAATCCAACCCCACTTTTCATGGGTTTAAGACGTGAAGTCTGAAGACGCATCAATGAACTGTGCCTATTAAGGCCCACCCATTCGGGTGCTCGTAGTCTACTCCTGCTTGTCGACTAGCTAGTTCGAGGAGGAATTTCGGTCGTGGGTCTTGACGCAAGTAGACTAAGCTTAAATACATTCATTAAGTCACCGATTCAACTTGCTCGTTTAAAGAGCGTTCGAAAATTTTTCGATGAGAAAAATTCTGACCCTACTTTAATTTACCGTTTCTTCCAGACCGACCCACATTTCAAAATAGCAAACTCAAAAGAAAACAGACACGCGTTACCGAATACGTACAGACGCAGTGCCCGTAATACGCTACTCTAATTCAAAAATCCTAAGTTAATGAAAAATCACAACGTCAAATTAGAGCACCGCGTACCCGAATCAAATGCCTGAAACCACTAGTTCCGTATTACCAAGAAGCCAACCCACTCGACGGTATACCAACCTTCCGCTTCTGTCGCCGCTGAAACTCTAGCTACTGAAAGGAAAGAATTTTTCATGTTTAGCAATTTATTTTACATTTTCACTAAATATAGAAAGAAGCATATTCCACTTACGATTGCGCTTCTAGAATCACTATTTTACTATGATTTTCTTGAGTTTTTTGTGCATTAAAATGAAGTTTATTGTACAAATGTTAACAGCTTCGAGTTCAAATGTAAGTTAAGGTTATAAACGTATTTGGTGGCCAAGAATTGATTTACAGCTGTAAACATTGAATGGTTCACTAAATTTATTATTCAGTTTAACAAATATTATCAGTCATACATTCATTCAACAAGCCATTTTTTAATTACATGTAGATAAAGTTTACTGTAGTGCAGGGCATCGAATACATAAATTCTACAATTCAAGTATTACAGTTATTGAATCTTTAAACAATTTTGGCATTCAGTGGTCCAAAGTTAAATTTTGACAAACGTGAAACTAGTCTCTATTTCTTTAATTCAAGGAAAAAATCCGGTGTCGCCATATGTACCATTTTATAAATCTTATTATTTTACTAGTTCACCTAAATTTATGCTTAAAGCATTCGGACTGTTTTTGTTGTTTCTGTCTTTTGATAGCATGCTTTTTTAACCGACTTCCAAAAGAAAGAAGGTTATCAATTCATTGCGTATATTTTTTTTTTGCTTTTTTTTTTTTTAAACGGAGATAGATAGAAGAGTCCTGTTTTTGGCAAATGATACGTCTTTCTTCCAGTTAGGTCCCGTTTAAAGGATAAGAAATTCAAGTTACGGTAAAGGACTCTTACCGTTAAAACTAAAAAAATTCCGACTTTCATCCCGATTTTTCAGCATAACTGATCGACGCGTGTAAGGATTTTGATTGTAGAGGTTTCAAATGAAAGACAACATATTGATCTAAAGGGTATCGGAACAGAATTGAAATCCTTCTAAGGACTCTGTAGATATTAACAGTTAAATCTGATACATTGATGTGAAGAAATTAAATTTAAATGATATTTCGTACGAAAAGTGTCAATTAGTTGGCACTAATCGCAACCTAAAAAGGGATACATTTCCTGCTATAATTGATCATAGCTGTACAGATGAAGATGAAAATGGATAGCCGAGTTTTCATTGAACTTTATGGTATCATTTTCTTGAAACTTTCATGAAAATTAGGTGCCATATTTACCTGAAAACGAAGGCGATGAGTATCGAATTATATATGTATATATATATATATATATATATATATATATATATATATATATATATATATATATATGCATTATATCTATATATATATATATATATATATATATATATATATATATATGGCTATGTGTGTGTATGTGTGTGCTTTTGCTTCGATTTTCTCCAAATTTTCAGCAATATTTCTGTTCTGGCCAAAGTAGAGCTCCAGTTTGTACCAAAACTAGTACAAAAATTTATTCAATTGTGTGATAAAGCTCACAATAAAAAATCCAAACTTGAACAATTTGAAACGAAATGGCGGTCGCTCAAAGGTCGAAAAAAGTTGAACGATAAAAAAGCACTTCAGGGTCAGGTCAAAATATAAAAATGGCGGGCTATGCAAAGTTCAAAATTCGAAAATTTCTCAAAGCTTCAATTCATATTGGATTATGATGAAATCTAAATTCAAGGAAGACTTTGATTAGATCATGGATTAAATGTACCAGAGTTAAATTCGATTCCTGTGAACGCTGCAGATTTTAGCCGTAGTGGTTTTTGCATTGCAGTAAAAAATTATATTTTAATATACGAGAACATGATACAATGTATTCAAGAAACTGAGTTTTTAATGGTTTGAAATGAAAAAATTTGCCACTAAAAAGGGTGAAATAAAAAACTTTTAGAAAAAAAAGAAAACCGACTTCGCAATGCCCTAAAAAGGATGAAATAAATTTTTTGGAAGCTGTGCCAAATCAATTTCCCCATTTGTACATAGATACTTCCAATATCTGCACCATCACAAAAGAATGGGGGAAAATGTGATATGGCACCGCTTCCAAAAAATTTATTTCATCCTTTTTAGGGCATTGCGAAGTCGGTTTTCTTTTTTTTCTAAAAGTTTTTTTTATCAATTGTGAAGGAATTTACCGTCATAATACTTGTACAAAACAAAAACAATAGCATGATGTTAGCTCATAAAAATTAATCTCGAGGCTCAAATTTAATTAAAGGCACATTAGAACAGTTTCATATCATAATTTTAGTATTCTTAATACATTAGCACTGAGATTTTTTATATCTGTAGTGGTGAGACAAAATAAAGTTCATTGAATTGCACTTTGTAGGAAGTATTTTTGATCGATTTAATTTATTCGACCACAAGTAAGTCTTTGGATAATTACTGCAAGAACCGAGAATGAAGGGGATTTCTGGGAAACAATGCGTCCACTGTAACACCAATTTCCTGCCTTTTCCCCAAAATGAGGTTCGGGATTTCTCCATGCAACGACAGATGCACTAGGACTAGGTGCCAGCGCACTAACTTGAAGGGATCCGATTTCGAACAGTCAAATCTTTTCAGGGACTCGAAGGCTTCCGCTCCAATTGTCATCTGGCCGTCAGATACCAGCTGAAAATCAGCAGAAAGAGTCTTGAGTTGTGGCCAACGTGACAGGGTAGTGGATAGGTTACAGGGTGATTTCTTGTCGCATAAATTATTCAAAAAAAGTTTCTTTTCTATGCAACGGTTTAAATTAACCAAAAAATCATTTCATTTTCAATGCTTAGAATTATTATTCAAGCGTTTCAGGTTTGGGCGTCCAATCAACTTCCAATCACGAAAGCTATGCACGCAAATCCCAAGAAAGGAGGGCAAAAAGTTTTGTTCAGCTCGTATCAAGGCGGTGTGAACTCAATTATGTTAGTACACAACACGTTAAGAAGGTGACTTTAAATGAGTGCGTTATGTTACAGTCTGTGCTACTGTAAATCGAGAAAAAACTTCTGTAAAATTGCAGAAAAACGGTATATACGCTATACAAGCTTTAAGACAATTTTGAGTCTGCTGCAATCTACTTTAATTTACTACGCAAGGTTCCCCCAAATTTAATCCTCACCTCTCCCTCTTCGCGTCACTCACTCATTTTGAAACAATAACTTTAGGTATATTCTCACCGACTTATTAATTTGCCTCGTACTCGCATCTCACGATCACAAGTCGGCAGCACTTGCAGTGAGCCATAGGACATGTTTTTGTACCTTGAACTAAATCGTCTATAAACCTCACGTGCATTCGTGGCGGTTATTATACATAATGCATATTGCCTTACTAACTTAGCATGCTTTGCCTAAGTTTCAAGTGTAATTTGCCTAGTGAGGTCTAATGTAATTTATCTAAGATCATGTATGGTATTCTCCATGATTTTCATTTACATAAGGAAAATATTGCCTCAAGTGTAGGTATTTAGGTGGTTTTACCCCAGTTATTTCTCTTGGTTTACGAAGCAGAAATATGGACAATGTTTTCAGCAAGAAACTGTCTCAAAAACACCTGGCCTAGGTATAAAGATGAGCAGCACGGAGGATTGCATTTGCATATTGGACAGTCTCTGAGTCGAAAGTGCTGGTCACAACAGGTGTGGCACCCATCTCCCTCCTCGCTAGATTGCGGAATAAAATCTACCTATGTCGAAGCGAACATAATAATTAGGAGACAGTTATTCAGACCGAGCGAAAACGCTCACTCAACGATTGAAAGTGGTCCTGTGTGAGGGATGCAAGGGGAAAGTGGATTGCGCGGCTCATCCCTGATCTGAGACTTTGGTCCAATTGACCTCATGACGAGGTGACTTAAAGTTGACCCAGATCTTGAGCGAACATGGATGTTTTCAGTTTTACCTGCACACGGTTGTTAAACCAGGATATGCTGACCATACACTGCAAGCCCAAATGTTTTAAATTAAAATGACTAAGCGTTTTAATTAAAACACTTTTAGTGTTTTAATTCAATAAAATATTTCGGGTGTATTATTTTAAAACACTTACCGTTTTATTTAAAACACTAAGCGTTTTAATCTAAAACGCCTCAAACGTTTTATTAAAAAATACACTTAAAGCGTTTTAATTAAAACTCCTAAGTGTTTTAACGAAAACGCTTTTGATGTTTTTTTTCATTAAAACGTTTGAGGTGTTTAAATTAAAACATTTAATGTTTTAAATAAAACGGTAAGCATTTTAAATTAAAACGCCTCAAACGTTTTCTCGATAAAAAACACTTGAAGTGTTTTAATTGACATAACATCAAGGAAAACGTTTTAATTAAATTGCCTGGTGTTTTAATTAAAACACCAAGCGTTTTAATTAAAACACCAGGCGTTTTCATTAAAACACCAGGCGTTATAATTGAAACACCAGGCGTTTTAATTGAAACACCAGCTGTTTTAATTAAAACGCCTAGGCGTTTTATTGAAAATGCTTTCAAGCTCACGTCAAAACACGTCTTTCAATTGGCAGACACATATTAATATGCGTTCTTTAGTATTTTTTTGTGAAAATTGTGCAAAAAATAATGAAGTTTCATTTAAAGTAGAAGAAGTGGTAGTTAAGCTTCAACAGTGTTTGTTTATAGCAGTAAAGTGCGAGAAAAGGATTTGTGAGTATATAAGAGTGATAGAAAGTTTGGTTTCGAGTCTCGTCCACATACTTACTTCTGTCTGTCAATATGTGTTCTACAGTAATTTTTTGTGCAAATAGTGCAACAAATAATGAAGTTCTATTTAAAGTAGATATGGTATTGAAATTTTGACAACTTGTGTTTAAAGCAGTGAAGTACGAGCAAAGGTGTTATGAGTATATAAAAGTGATAAATTTCGTAGGATTTCATGAAAGGCACAATGTAAGCACAATGATTTACTTCTCGACGACTTGACCGAGTACCACATTTGCCTTTTTTCCTCGTCCACTCCATTGTTAAGTAAGGTAAAACCTGTTGCAGTATGATCAAATACATATTATCAACAACGCTTTTGGTGTTTTAATTCTGCTCCCAATTTTAAAACACTTTTAATGCGCATTAATAATTGAAACACCTAAAACGTTTCAAATTAAAACGCCTCGACGTTTGAATTTAAAATACCAGTCGTTTTAATCAAAACGGCTGGTGTTTTAATTAAAACACAAGGCGTTTTAATTAAAACATTAGGCATTTTAATTAAAACGCCTAGTGTTTCAAATTAAAAGTTCTAGGCGTTTTAATTTAAAACGTTTTAGGTGTTTTAATTATTAAAACGCCTGACAAGTGTTTTAAAATTGGGACGGGAATTAAAACACCAAAAGCGTTTTAATTTAAAACGTTTGGATTTGTAGTGTATTTTCAGCAGGGAAGGGGAAGATGATGTCTATCTCCCAAAAGACGGAACAGGCAGGTATGGTCTTCCTGAGTAGCATAACCGGAGAGATCTTTAGATCTCTTGACAAACGGTACCATGTGGCACTTGCATGAGCGGAGGGGTTCTTTATTATAAATCCTCTTCGTCTCTTCCTACTCTACTTGAAAAGGGACGAGGCTTAGACTGAGGTAATGTCTCGAACGGTCCAGGCTAGGTTCTTAGGTTAATAGAGGAAGTGTTTTGTGGGTAGACTAGAAGCCTGATGGGTCTGAGAGCCTCACAAAAAAGCTTGAGAATCAGCTAAAGTGTTACACCAATGATATATTGATAAGCGGTGTTAAGCCAACGTTTACATACATACGATCAACAAAAAGTTCGTCAAGACTTCATATACTTTAGATTCTAGCATAAATAACAAGTTGAATAGACTGGAATATGATCTCTGCAGAAGGTTTCTGCACTTAACCTATGGTATATAGACACTCACAAAGAATAAATAATAAACAAACACAGTCAAATAATTTCTTAAGAGAAAAGCTGCAATTTTATTGCAATATAATAGCATTATAGCATCGACTGTATAGGGTCTTAAAGATATTTTTGTTTCCATTTCAAGTGAAAATTTTGAGAAAATGCAATCGAAACGGTAGTGCGTAGAGTTCAGTAGGAAGCAGAAAAATCGTGTTGTTGCTGTGATAATTGATCAAAAATAAAGCATCTATAGCTTATATAAATATAATTCAATTGCATTAAAACTTACAGAACATGAGAAACTTCAATAGGACATATTATGCACGGTATGTGGTTCCGACAGGATGGTGCCACTTGCCACACAGCCAACGAAACATTGGCTCTTTTGCGCGAGAAATTCAATGACCGTGTTATCTCACGTTGTGGCGATGTTGATTGGCCGCCACGATCATGTGATTTCACGTCGTTGGACTTCTTTCTCTGGGGATATATAAAAGGAAAAGTGTACGTCAATAAGCCAAGAAAAATTCAAGAGCTAAAGGATGAGATAATTCAGCACATTAACGACATTGAACCTCAATTATATCTCAGAGTCATTAAAAACATGGACCATCGGATAGAAGTATGCCACCGTAGCCGTGGCGAGCATTTGGGTGATATTTTGTTTTACACATAATTGTCATAGATCCTTCTATTATAATAAAAAATATCAACATAATTCACTGAAAAATTTTTGTTTTATTTACAATTAACATCGTGCGTTTTGGTTGGACCACCCTTAATATTAATTAGCGAAGTGACCTGTTGTTATTAGATGAATAGTTAAAATTTATTGAAACGAGTTTTCAGAAATAAAAAGTACTGAATCAACGCGTATACTTATCTAAATAAAATAAAAGGCTAAAAAGATAAACAGCATCAGCCTGAAATGAAAAATATAAAGAAAAAAATACATGAAAATTATCATTGTAACCTTTTTATTGTAAAACGAATAGAAAGGGCTCTAGATATGAATTTGCTAACAAAAAAGTTGTAAAAGATTTATGCCTACAGCAAGTATTAGGGTTCCCTGCTTTTCTCTTTTTATGTAAATGAATACAAAGTGTGTGTGTCTTAAGACTGATGTATGGTATTGTATAAAAATATGAACCATTCTGCTTCTTTCTTCTTGCAGCAAGCCTCATTATGTCCTGTTTGCCAAATTATTCAGGCTCACTTGCAATGAAAATCATCAAAGTGCGTTTTAATATCGCTTCTTATCGATTTGAGACATTTACTTACCATGGAACAAGCTCCGGGGAGAACAAAGGACAAAGTAAAATGTCCAAATCACGCTGCATCGTTGTTTTTCGTATAGGTGACGCCAGCCAGACGATATCTGGACTACGAATAAGACATTAAATTGAATCAGATGTATTGCACTGACGGATATGATATTTTGGACCTAGTTGCATAGCACACTACTACCGAGCTCGCAGTCCTGTGGGAACGGCTCCAATTTAAGTATAAATCTTGGCCGGTCTTGGAGTGCGTTAGAAGTTTGCACCGTTGATTTGGTTATGTAGGGATAGTTGAGACGGACTCCCGTTTAGAGCTAGTATGGTTGTGAGCACCTGTCTCCATAAAGGCTGGTGACAATCTTCGCATGGTCTACCAGCCCATTAAATATACCAATAAGGTGACTACATATACGAACAGAGAAAACCGCTCCGAGGGGAATCGAACGAATATAAGATATTTTAACTCACCGAAAACAATAATCACAAAAGATCTTACAGAGTGAAGGCAAACGGACGACTGAATCAAAAGACTCAGCTCAAAACAGGCAGATATACTCGTTGCGTTCGAGTAAAGCAAAAAAACAAGTTAGGTAGACAGACCAACGCTCATGTCAGAAGGGTTTTGTACTCAATTTCTCAGATATGCAGTTACCAGCAACGAATAAAATCAAGAAATATGTCAAAGAGATGTGCACGTTTAAAAGAAAATCCATTATTTTTCTATTTTCGACACTCGCCATTTTGTTGCAAATCAAAAAAAATCACTCAAATTATGAATTTCCAAAAAAATTAATTTTATTGATCTTATTTGAAAATCTCAAGAAGATCAAATCAAAACTGCAGTGACTGATTCGATGGAAAGTTCATAAAATACTAAAATCATGTGCTATTCTTGTTGTAATCAGAGAAAATTTAAATAGCTATAACTTCCGTGTATATCATTCGATTTTCATCAAACTTACAAAGTCTAAGGACCTTTCATAGGACTACTTAAATAGCGACATATATAAGGCGCTCTCCGCAGTAGGTATATTTCTCTGGAGAAATTCAGCTAAGGAAGATAAATTGAGTTATATAGGTTTCTAGTCGACTATTTAAAAAAACCTTACAAGGGGCCCCTTACAAGACTCTGATAAGAGATATCTCACGCCAGCTAATTTCTTCCGCATACCATGTGGTCTCCCATTTTAGTACTACCCGCGGACGACTGTCAAATATGAAGATTTAATTCTCAGTGCTCCTCTTCTCTGTACCTGTGCCAAGCATTTTTGGTACACCTCCTAGCATGTAGCCATGGCCCCTTGTTAACATTGCCAGCAGCGAGCCTTGCTGTTGTTAATCAGTTTGCAAAGACATTTACTGGCCGACTAATATGTTGCTTCCCGGTTGCATATCTCGTCACGGTTCCATGCCCGTTGAGCCTCAGGTCAGAACTGGGATACTCCCTTCGCTTTTCAGCGATTTCAGTCGCCCACCAGTACACTGGGAGCATGCAGTGCTGGGGTTTTCAATGGGGCATAGAAGTGCAGCAAGCAGACGTGATGGTGCTTATTGTTGGGTTCACCATGCCTTGACGAACCTCTTGCCGTACATCCTTCCAATGTTTCATCCAATTGTAGAAGGCCGAGAGCTCACACGGTGGGAGACAACATCACGGATCTCCAGCAGAATGTACTAATGATCACTGGCTGAGTACTTGTCTAATAATTTCCAATCGTGTATCCTCCGTACTAAGAACTCCAAGGTGAATATCACATCTGGTACGGTTCCTTCACAGTCAATAGCGCAGAAAGTCGGCATATTTCCGGTGTTTAGCATGACGACCGCCATACTGGCCGCCATTTCTAGGATTCGTTTTCCTTGTGAGTTTGTTAAAGGCATGCCCTACTCTATTGCTTAAGCATTGATGTCTCCCCCAACGAGCGCGTTGTTATCTGCGTTCGAGACAGTGCCGTCCCTAGCATTAAGCTTGGCTTGGAAAGATGATATCGGCTCTTTCGGCGTTAGGTACACACACTAAAGAAGTTGATCCCGAGTAGCCCACCGCCCGGAAATCATTGTTCCGAGCCCAGATGAAGACAGTACTAGTTTCATCAGGATATCGTGATGGAGAACTTTTATCCTGATGTTGCTCACTCAGCAGCAAATCATCGGTTTCATGTCCCTTGCGAACTGCTCAAGCAGGTTTTGCGCAGTTGAACTGCCATGTAAGTTTACCTGCAGGGCACGGGTCATCAAAGCTTTGATTTCACCTTGGCAAGGGCTCCTTAGAAAACCCGACATTTTCCTAATCCCAAGACAAACCCAAGATCCAGTCCTGGATCAGCATCCTTGCAAAGGACGGTGTGCCTCTTTGACACTCTTTTCTTTTATGTCCCATTTCACCACGTTTTTAGCTTTGGGAACTCCTATCTGGTCTTTTTTATACTTTTGCGGTGTGACCATAGCCAAGGCACTTGAAACATTGAAGAGGCGCTGCTCTTTGCCGCATTCATCAGACACCCTACCCTCTTCTTACTTTGCCCTTATTCAGAAATTGTTCGGCGTTCTTTGTGGAAAAGTCAATGATAGCCATGCTTTGTCCTCTATGGTTTTGAGGTATCACTTTGATCGTGCCCACGCTACTGCGCTCCCTTTTGAAGGCCTCTTCTACCTCGGTCAGGTCTCTTTTCTCGATTGTTGCCATCGGCATGAGCTTGGCTATAGTTGCGTTTTTCCTAAGGGCCTCCTTTACCGTGTCGCAGAATGTTTCTTTATTGTCAGTCTCTACTCTGAGTCCGGCAAGTATGTGGCCAAACCGCGTTGGTCGTACTGCTTTAATAGCAGTGTTATTGTCATCGAGCCTTACATTTCCCTCGATATCTCGATTTTTGACATTTTAGAAGGAGTTCTTTTGCAGCTTTTGTCGCTTCTTTTGTCAGCACTGTCTGTATCCCATGAAATAGCATTCCACGATCACCACGTACCCCTACCTTCCTTTTTTCATCCCAATCTCCTTCGATTGGGCTAGATGCCATTTGTTTATTGATATTTTGATGGTGGAGCTATCTGCGCGTGCATTTTAGGCTTGGCCATCAGCACTTCTTTAGCCTTCTGCTCTTCTTCGGCCTTCTGGTCCTCTTCAGATTTTAACCAGCTCCTCTGATAATGCCCTCTGTGATCTAGAAGCTCCTCTAGTTCAAGGAGCTCATTCTTGATACCTTTGCTGATTTTTGGCGAGTCACATGCTGATTTAATTCTTTTCAAGAGCGTCTCCCGATTTATTGATTAGCTTTTCTTTTTGGTGCCGCTGGATGGCAATTGTATATACTTTGTGACCTCCTTTCTTGAGATAGACTATTGGCCTCCGCTTCCGAGTACAGCAATTTAACCACATTTTTGACGGTGGGAGTTTAATCACAAACCGGCGGTTCAATTGTCTAAGATGAGATTGGGCACCGTATTAATGACTAGTGAAACAAGAAATAGAGTTGAAGCTGCATTGCAACAATTTGCATGAACTACTTGACGAATTGTCTGCATCAACTTGCGTAAAGTTTTGCAGATTTCAATGGGCGGGTGCCGTAGTAAGAATGGAAGAAAACCGACTACCCAAAAGATCATTCAAGGGTAGAGCACAAGGTAGACGTCCCATGGCAAGACCAGGTACTCAAGGGGTAGACACGATGGAAGCTGACAGCAGGTCCTTCATGGAAGTGATCAACTAGCGAGCGAGGTCGCAGAATCGTGGAATTTTGGAGGCCAAAACCTGGCTTGGACTTTCGTGTCATAGATGATGATATGAATTTTTTATCGGGCAAAAATTGTGGGTTGATCGCATGAATCGATCGCGTGCTCTTAAACAACAACAACTAAAACAACTAAAAATAGCATTAATTATCCTACCATCTACTTAGCTCCAACAAGGACAATGTGTTATTTCCCTTTTCGAAATCACAGATTATTGGTACCATAATTTGAGCTCAAATTTATTTTCGTGTTTTATTTCATTTTTATTGCGGCTACCTTTCACTACTTAAAATTTCAATTTTATTTTACATTCAAACTAATTTTGCTTTTCACCAATACATTTCCATGCATTTTAACTGTGTTTTATTCCTAATTGTCTTCTGTGAGTTTGTTTACAATTTACAAGTGCAGGAAACAGAGTTGAAAAATCAAATTCCTTAAAATTTTCTTTCTATGTATTTTCTCGATTATCTCCGTTACCACTTTATATATATTTCTATTTCAGCCCATTATTAAGGGTAGCTAAGAAAACGTTCCGCTTCCGCCCTCCTTTTTCCGTTTTCAAATTTTTCCAAAGCCACTGTTTTGTTGTTGGCTCGAGTAGTTTTTTCTCATTTTCAACAAAAATGCTACGGCAGAATCTTCCGCGTCCTCCTTAATTTATTCTCGTTATTTAGCTGATGCTATCGACGTTGTCGTTCGACGCGGGAAGAACGACGAACGATGACAAGCGAAGGATAATGACGAAAAATTATTCAACGAGTTTCATCCACCTAAAAGACCAGACCCCAATGGTAAAAACCCAAGGAAGAAAATTTTCTTCCAAGTGCGCGCGTGGGGCGAAAATTTAAAGATAAAATGATTCTCAATCGGTTTTATATCTATATCTATAATACTTCATCTATTGTATGAACACTGCTGCCTTTGTGGAAAATATCTGCATGCAAAACAGATTTAATGCGTAAAATTCATACCAATATTTTCTTTTAAATTTAAAATATTTCTAAGTGATTGATCATTTTTCAAAGACACCAAAAAGTTGTTCTAATACTTTTTGTTTGATATCAGAATATTGGACTCATTGATAATAATGAGTAATGATGTATGTTTTAATATTTCAAATTGAAATATCTTAGCACAAATTTTCACATTTTTAATAGACTTTTCTAACAGACTTCAGACACATTTACACTGCGCAACCGATTTGGGTGATCTCTGTTTGAAATATTCACCTTTGTCGATAAGATAGAAAAGTTAACAACGCCTTCGGAACTTCAAATAGATCTTTTCCGCTACAAAAATTCGGTTAAATGTAGTAATTTTGAAAGAAAACTTCTGCTTAAAAATATGAGTTGGTAATACTACTAACACTACGAATCTCTGAATGTGAAAAATCAGCAAATTTGAAAATATTGTTTATACATTGTAGAACACCGACAATCAGGTAAAGAGATGCTTGATTATAGTATACACAATTGAGACCATAATGATAATACAACTAGCCGAAGGAAAATAGAGAAATGTGCAAGGGTTAAGTTATCATGTTTGCGTCAATACGTACAGTCTTACAAAGGCTCAGCAAAATTTTTCTGACCATTTATATACCCTTGATATTCACCCTTATCAAATATTTGAACTTATCATGCGAGTTATCATTGATAGGATGGTATCTCTAAAAAGGTATTTTAATAAGTTGAACGTAAACTGACCTAACCGGTCTGTCCAGTTCAATTTTAAATTTGAAAATCCTGCGATCACTGCGCTTAATTTGCCCAAATATACGCATTTGAAAAGGGTTGCACCTCCGGCGCTGTTACGCATGTCCTGTAGTGTCCTTCGAAATTCATTCAACTGCCCAGGGAGTAATATATGTACATTGGAATGCAAATGTAACCAGTTTTGAATGTGAACTTTATAATCGTATGCAAGGAAAGATTTGATTACAAACTTCTAAACCTTCACTACATAGACCAGTGGCCGATAACCCTTTCGTAAAGCATTTATTGATTGTAAAAAATGAAATTCTTATAGGTTACATGCAGTATGGAAAATTAGTGGACCCTAAGACGAGACCTTCGTAAATAATGAGATTCGAGCTGATGTGTTGTGAAAACCAGTTTTATCGGATAATGAAATGGACCTTCCACCGGACTTAAAACCGTCCCATTCGGTGATTTGTGATACAATGCATCTGCAACGATGGGTAATAGAAAGGATCTTACACAGGATGCTACTATATAAGATCAGAGTCAATGACCCAAAAACTTTAACAGACATCTCGAGCTTGAGGATAATTTTGGACGGTTGTAAGCATTAGGCTATAAAATATTTGAGGTTTCCACTGGACAAAGGCTTCCTTAAGTGCCTTGAATTATTTCTCATCACACACTTGCTTAAGATCTTCCCAGAGCGAACCCTTCCTCAAAGTATCTTAAGTGTAACCCAAGTACATATTGAAGATGCATGTAGATACACATCCTTTACCAAACGCATTTTATAACTTGGTAGTGCGAAGGGTTGCATGTAGGATAATGCTAATTAGCATACTCATTGGACCGGTTTTATCACACGGACTGATGATGACCTCTTCATGTATTGAGAACTTTTTCAATTTTTCACTCTAGGAAGAGCATAATCTATTAACATATGAACTCTGAGTATGTTTTTTCTACTAGTTCATTTGATGACATACAAGTATGTATTCATGCAAACTTCGCACATATTAAATAAGAAAGAATTTTCATTACGATTTTTATTTGTGTTGCATTTTATTGCAGTATACTTTCGAAAACGATTTTCTACCTTTTCAAGCCCTATCTCGGTTAATTTATCTACCCACTCAAGTCAATTTCGTTTTAAGAAATCATCCCTTAAATCATTTAACTAAGAATCCCTCAAGCTAAAGTGCTTAACAAGGATAAGAAACTAGAATAAGAAGATAAGAATTATTTTCAGAGAGAATGATGATGATGATGACGAAATGGTGGCGATGGTGATGTTGATAGCTTTGATGAAGGAGAATAAGAAAAGAATAACTCTGGGAGTCCTTTACACGCGCAAAACATTGGTGAAATCGAAAGTGTGATGGTTAATCGCATGAGAAGATGGTTTTATATTTTTTAAGGGTATTGTGCAATAAAATAATTTTACAGTACCCTACTAAAATCGCGACCTGTCTGTTCGTCCGTCTGTATCACAGCAAGATCCCTCGCAAACTATGAAAGCTAGAAAGATAAAAGGGGGAGGGGGAAATGCACGAAAAATTAGTATCCCCTCCCAGCGCGGTTTAACACCTCCACTTCGAAAAATCTGAAAAAAAATCATGGAAGTAGGCCTTCATGAGTTCAAGGCAAACCAATACCTCAGAAGTTGAAATTGAATCAACTTTGTTAACAATATTACATTTTATGAGTTTTATGTATTCGTCTATAAAATCAAAAGGTGACACTTAAATTTGCCAAAAACTTGCATATGAAACGCATGCTTATTGAAAGTTTTATAAAAATCGAGCCATAAAAAGCGATGCTACAGCCGATTGAAAATTTATCAATTACCACAACATTGCGGAGATAAACGTTTCCAAAGGACGCAAACACTTCAAATATGTAGGAAAATTGATGAAAGCTATAGAAATATTTTTTAACATTTATCATCAAAGATGAGGCGTGCAGTCTATCTTCCCTTCGTGCTGTTCACCCAGGACTGCTGCCAATCATTGAGTTAGTTTTGTCTCTCCTTTCAGGGAACTGTCTCCCTCGCGCTTCCGTTTGGACATAGGTAGATAATGCGGCACTCTCTAGAATGGAAGGTGATGGGTATCACACCTGCGATGAGTCAGTCAGTTAAAATTAAATCGTAATAAATTGCCTGCAAACTGAAATTCGACATTTATATATATAAGCTGCCACATCTGAAATTTGCGCTGTAAAAATGCTAAATTCCAGAAAAAATTTCTGCAGAAGCGAGTGGCTCACAGGCTTTCATATTCACATTTTGCCGCATGTCTCCAGAATGATGCACCATACAAAAAAATATTGTAGTAACAAAACTTATAGCTTAATAAGTTTTCTGCAAAAAATGTATGACATCTATGGGCAACAACCTAAGAGTTGCAAAATAAAGAAGAATGACCATTTTCGGCTTGTTTTTTTTGAGAATGTATCATAATGATTTATATAGGAAAAAGGAGCTTATAATGCAATATATCAAAATAACTTCTTCAACAAGATTATTAGAATTAAGAAAAGAAAATACTATGACAACCAATTAAGAAGTATCGATGTAAGTCTGTAAGTGAAAAGCCTGAAACGTGGTTATCAGCCCAAGACCACGCTCTGCCGTGATGACATCGGCAACATCATAGCTGATGAAAACAGGATTGAGGAAAGATTGGCATCATATTTCAAGAACCTCCTTAACTCTTCGCACAGCACCAGAATGTCAGAACCTATAGATATTCCCGAAGAGCTATCATTGGCCCCACCTACTCTGGATGGTTTGTTTCAACATCAAGGCCTCAAAAAATAATAAAGCGCCGGGCATCGATGAGATTCCAATTGAGCTCATTAAATATGATGGCAATGGTTTTCAGAAAGCCATCCATAAAGTAGTCCAGCATATTTGGTAACAAGAGCAAATGCCGAACGGATAGAGCCAATATATTCAATATTCTCTATCCACAAAAAATGAGACAAGTTACAGTGCGAAAACTATAGAGGCATATCACTGGTATTTACGGGGTACAAAATCTTTTCAATAATCTTAGAAAATAAAACCAGATCATATGTCAACAGCATTATTGGGAAGTATTAAGGTGGCTTTAGATCAGGTAGATCGACGATAAACTAATTGTTTACAGTCAGGCAGCCACTTGAAAAATGCTGAGAGTTCAATACAGGCGTACAAGATAACACGGTATTGATCGTAACGTACTGTACCAAATAATGCTTTGCTTTGGTATACCAGCTAAATGAGTCCATCTTACCAAAATGACAATAATGTTGAAAACCTCCCAACTCCACATCAATAACCAACTCACCAACGCATTTGACACAACTATCGGACTAAAGCCAGGAGATGGGCTGGCCCTATTGAGATTCAATTAGACTCTGGAATATGTCATCAGAACGCTACCTGTCGATACAAGAGGTTTTATTATACAAGTCAAGCCAAATGGTAGCCTCTGCGAACGATATGAACATTTTGTTACGGTCGTTAACAACCGCCAAAGAAATTTTCCTGAAACTCGACAGCGAAGAAAAATTAGTAGGGCTACAAATCAATGAGGATAAAACAGCTCTTGACGCAGTCAAGGAAAAATGCCTGAAATACTCAAAATATCACGCTTGACAAATACAGCACCGAAAGTATAGAATGGAATAATCTGTATGCTTAGAGGCTAAAGTAACGAGAACTGCTAAAGAAAGAGACGAAATACGCCGAAGAACACAGCTCGATAATAAACTTTTTGATTCAGTTTTGACGATCTTGAAGACCAGCTGCATACACAAGAAGACACAGCTCCACGTATACAAATCTGTGATCAGACATGTGCTATGCTATTAAACATGGACCCTAACTCGAAAACGATGCATCATTATGAAAATTCTATAATAGCTGAAATCAAAATGCATAATAAAATTTTTACATTTAAGTGCTTCTGAAATATTAGCCCAAAAACACTAAACCAAAGTTAAAAATTAATACCAAAATATTCATCTTTGAAGCTTCGTATGACAGGTGGAGAAATTCATTCTAATTTATTAAGCACTACTCAAAGATTCTTCCCCTGTACATTCTTGAATTATGTGAAATCGAAACTAAATTATGATTCAACTTAGAATCATATAGATACCCATAAAATATCTTTTACCTGCTACTAAAAGACGACTTCATTTCTGATATGCTTCCACTCATTTGATGCACTGGAAAGACATGCATACATAGGATATCTTTTAACTTTAACAGCATATGCTAACTGCAGATCTTCACTTGGAATTTTGAATTGGCGAACGAGGTCGTCCAACCGCTAAGGTTGGAAGTGACTTATTCTGAAAATGAAGGTCTTATTTGGATTCATACGATAGATGACGATGAGCTTCAGCCATATCAGTCTCACGTCATTGATACTTAAAAAGCTGGATTTTTTGGTTGGGGCATTCAAGGTTAAGCTCCTCTAGTAACGAACAATTTATCGTTTAATGAGAAGGGGCATTCGCAGCAAGAGAAAAACTTGTATAAAATTGCACAAAAATCATGCCATAAGTCTTCCTTAGTTATCCTTTTCTTTCCTTCCTGTGACAAAAAACACTGCTCATAATGAATCTTTTCCATAACGTACTTGACACCTCAAATATTGGGTTGTTTGATAATTAATGTAGTTTTTTTCACGTTTTTCAAAGTAAATTTCTTTACGTATATTAAAAAAAAATATTAATCAATGATATACTGACCATTTTGTTGGATGACATTTTGCCATCTTGATCATCCTGATCGTAATCGAAAGTTTTACCATTCAAATGGTTTTGAAATGAGCAAAACATTTGGTAGTCTGATGGTGAAGGACTATAGGGTGGATGTGGCATCAGTTCCCAATTGAGCTCCATTAATTTTTTCCGGGTTATCAAAAAAGGTCTGGTGTTATCATGATGGAACATCACCCTTTGCAAATGGCCAGTTCAGGGAGTTTTTTCTTGATTTCTTCATTCAATTTCGATAGTTGACGACAGTAGATATTCGAATTAATAGTTTGGTTTCTTTGAAACACCTCAAAGTAGACTATACCCTTGTAATCCCACCACACAGGAAGCATAATCTTCTTCTGGTGAGTATTGGCTTGGAATGTTGATTGATTTCTTCGGACTACGTTATCGTAAACAATCTATTTTGCATCACCCGTTTTGTTTCTTTTTAGAAATGAGTCGTTTTGGTTATAATTCAGCAAAGAGTCGCATATGCTAATGTGTCTGGCGAGGTGAATTTCCTTTATTTTGTGAGGAACCCAAACATCCAGTTTGTTTACGTAATAAAGCTGTTGTAAGTGCAAGTAAACGGTTCGGTTCGATATGCTGAGCATCTTTGCTATCTTTCGAGTTGTCATATACCGTTTAGTTTCGATTTAAACCTTTATTTTGTCGTCATTAGTAGTGATTGGACAATATGGTGCATCTTGCACATTGAAAAAGATTCCATCATTTATTCATAGGAATTCTTACCTACTCATTAACTTGGCCTACACTCAAATGCGCATCTCACAATTGCAAGTCAAAAGCGCTCACATTGAGCCATAGTATACTCGTATGTTATCGTACGCTGAGCTTAATCATTTAAATATGGCAGTCGCAACTGTTTTAGTTATTATGTGTGATGTTGATTGCCTGATTAGCTTACTATAATTTGGTAAGCTTCAAGCGCAATTTGCAAAGTGCGGCCTAATGTAATTTGCCTAAAATCATGTACGACTTTTTCTAGGATTTTCACGAAAGTGTCTTTAGGTGGTTTTCTTCTTCTTCTTAGCACTACAGCCCCTCTCGGGCCTTCGCTTCCTGAAAACAGCGCCTCCAACTGTCTCGGTCCATTGACCGCGTCTTCCGATTCCGAAATTCGAGGAGCGATGAACTGTCTTCATCGACCGAGTCAGACATAGATATAGAGAGTACTGGATCCGCAACTGGTCGTGAGAGCCGAAGCAATTAGCAACCTTCGCTAAAGTTGTGTGAAGTTGAGGTTTGAGGTGATATGCTTTTAATTTAACACTCTATTCACGGTGAAACAAGTTCACATTTAAAAAGTTTTTAATTTTGAAGATCGCGCGTACGAAATCGGAACTTTAATTCACTGTTTTAATTAAAAATTTACGAAATTTCCATCCGCTTTGACACATGAGTTTTCTCGGCGATTTCGCGCTCTTTTCGATTTTCTTTTGCTTTGACGTTCGAGTTTTCCGTGAGAGTCGTTTGTTGTTTGTACTCAAACTGTTTTCCGAATGATGACGAAGCCGCGATCGTGTGCACGTGAAATTAAATTTCGTTGATGTGCGCGGATGTCAGTGGGGGAAGCGATTTTCCTGAAGAGAGAAAAGAAATCCCTGGCTGGAAACAAAGAAGAAGGAGAAGCAGAGGGAATCATATAGTTTCGAGAGCGTTAGTTATTTATAACTTATTTATGTGGCAAATTTGTTTCTCACATGGACGAGTACACAGATTCTCGTTGCTCGTCCATTTGTTTACATGTCTTTGGAGTCAGACCAGCGTTTACTTGGTTTCCCTACTGGCCTCTGGCATTCAGTGCTCCCAACGAATACCTTCTTGGGTATCTGTTGTTTGACCATACAATTCATGTGTCCAGCCCATTGCAGCTTTCGCAGTTTTACAATCGTTGAGACTTCCGGTTCGTCAAAAATTTCATACAGCTCATGGTTGTATCGAATTCGCCATTGGTCCCCGTCAAGGTTCGCTCCGATCATTCGCTTTAGGACCCGTCGCTCAAAGGCGTTCAATATATTTGCGGATGCTTGGGTTAGGGTCCATGTTTCACACACATAGCATAACACAGGTCTTATCACAGATTTATATACTTGGAGCTTTGTTCTCCTGTGTATGCAAATGGTTTTCAAGATCGTCAATACTTAATAAAATATTTTATTTGTTAGCTGTATTCTTCGGCGTACTTCGTCTCTTTCATTGCCCGTTTTCGTTATTTTGGCGCCTAAATACACAAATTCGCCAAGTGTGATGCTTTGTTTTTTTGAGGTATTTTTCCTCGACTGCGTCATGAGCTTCGTTTTATTTTCATTGATTTGTAGTCCTACAAGTTTTGCTTCGCTGTCGAGTTTCAGGAAAAGTTCTTTGGCAGTTGTTAATGACCGTGACGGAATGTTGATATCATCCGCATAGGCTACTATTTGGCTCGACTTGTATAGTAATGTACCTCGCGTATCGACATGTAGCTTCCGTATGACGTACTCCAGAGCTAAATTTTATAGCAATGGGGCCAGCCCATCTCCCTGCTTTAGTCCGATATTTGTGTCAAAGGTATCGGTGAGTTGGTTATTGATGCGGACTTGGGAGGTCGTCGACGTCATTGTCATTTTGGTAAGTGGGACTGATTTGGCTGACATACCAAAGCAAAGCATTATTTGGTACAGTACGTTATGATCAATACTATCGTATGCTTGCTTGAAGTCGACGAAAATTTGGTGTACGTCTATGTTTAATTCCCAGCATTTTCAAGTACCTGCTTGACTTGACCCTAAAACCACCTTGATACTCCCCAATAATACTGTTGGCGCATGATCCGATTTTGTTTTCTAAGATTTTAGAAAATATTTTGTACGCCGTGCAAAGTAGTGAAATGCCTCTATAATTTTCGCACTGTAGCTTGTCACCTTTTTCGTGGACAGGGAATATAATTGATTGGCTCCACTCCTTCTGCATATGTTCTCGTTGCCAAATGTGCTGGATGATCATATTTGATGAGTTCCACTGGAATCTTATCGATGCCCAGCGCTTTATTATTCTTTTGGGGTTTGAGGATGGAACAAACTTCATCCAGAGTTGGTGGCGCCAATGGAAGCTCTCCGCATACATCTATAGGCTCCGATGTTCTGGAGCCGTGTGGAGGATTAAGGAGCTTCTTGAAATATGATGCCCATCTTTCCTTAAACATCGTTTAATCAGCGATTATATTGCTGCTGTCATCACGACCGAGCGTGCTTTTGGGCTGATAACCACGTTTCAGGCTTTTCACTACTTTGATGCTTCTCTTGTGTTGTTGTTCGCTAAACATACATCTATTCTTCTCAATTGGTCGTCAAAGTATTTTCTTTTCTTAATCCTAATTATCTTATTCGCTACTCTTCAGGGACTTTCACAGTGTTCTCTCTTCGTTCTGGTTTTCCTACCTATGTATTCTTTGTACGCCTGATTCTTTTTATCTAACGCATTCTGGCACTCATCATCAAACCAATCATTCCTGTTGCGCCGGGCTTGATGTCCGATCGTCTATTCTGTCACGGTCCTGATAGCCGCTTACACTTCCATCCAGCTCGTCTTTACCGATCCGTCTAGTAAGGTGGGAGCCAGCTGTTTGTCGAGGGTCTCCGTGAAATTTTTGGCTATAGACATCGTTTAGAGCCTTTCGATGTCAAATTTTTGTAGCGGGCTGTTCTTCGCTGAATATGCCTTTGACATACGACATCGATAGCTTAATTTGATCAAGTAATGATCTGAGTTACAATTGGCTCCTCGGTATGTACGGACGTCAAGTATGCCCATACACCACTTGATATGTGTAGTACGCCTTTATTATTCAAATGGTGTTACAACGCCTCAACTCATCCATCCATGACAGAAATTGGGCACGATTGTGTGTTTCTAGCTTGGAGGGGCACTAAATGATCTCACCCAGTTTCGCGTTCCCTGGGACTCCAAAGACCTGTTGCAAAATTTCAACTCTTAAAAGATGAATTTAGTTTACTTGCGTTTATTCAGGAGTGTACTTGCGTACATTTTTTAAACATGAATCAAGTGTACTTGCGTACATTCAGGCACTCAATTGTCCATTAAAATACCCAAAAAGAAGCACCCAAGAACTACGTGACATAGATGTAGCCTCGCATGCTATCAGCTGTGGTTAAATAAAAAATATATCGTGCAGTCTGATATCTACTCGTAGTAACGCTCTGTTAATATATATTGTGTCGCAAAAGTAAACGCCGCTAAGAATTCGATACATTGTGCAGAGTCCTCGGTTACATGACACTTAGGCATCCCCTTTGAATTCAACCAATATCAAAGCTGCAAACTCGCAAAACCCGTTTATTGTTAGTTACAAGAGCATATGACGATTTCATCACCTCCAACAACGTAGATTTCTATGAGGCTTTAGAGGCAAGATATAGTTGGTCAAAACCGTATGAAATTCAGGATATAAAACTGGTAGTTGATAGATTTTTCTGGACTATGCAACAATCAGGATTACTAATTACTAAACCTTGTGTAAGGAAGAGTAAACAACCTACCACATCTTGCTATAAATTTGGGAATTAAAACAAAAATAATTTTGAAAAAAATGTCATTAGGGTCCGTTTGTATTTTATACCTTATATAATTATACGTAGACTACCTTTTTCTTTTGTAAAATACAATATTATAGCACTATTTTTTTTCAAATAACTCAATTCTGCTTGTTTCTCTATTCTCTGCGTTTACGTTGTTTTCTTGTCTAACATTTGCCATCTCAATGTCATACAGATAAAAGCAAGAATAAATTATTTATTGATATGTTATATGTTATGCATCAGTTACTTTAATTAAGCACGGACGGTAAATCACGTCATAGATACACATGGAGCCAAGCCGATTTGACCGAGATGTCTTCCTATATCCAAACAAGGAAAAGTGAGCGCACTGATCACGGACATGGAAAAACAAGGCATTATCGAGCCTTCCATCACTCCATGGGCCGCGCCAGTAGTTCTAGTGAAGAAAAAGGATGGTAGCACTCGTTTTTGTGTCGACTATAGGCAGCATGACGGCGCCACTAAGAACGATAATTACCCGCTTCCACGCATCGATGACATCATGGACACTTTAGCCGAAGTAAAATGTTTTCTACGCTCGATCTCAAGAGTGGCTACTGGCAGGTAGAAGTCGATAAGAAGGACCGAGAGAAGACCGCATTTTCAGTTGGGACCGGATTGTGGTAGTTTGTAGTGATGCTGTTTGGGCTTTGCAACGCTCCAGCCATTTCTTATCAAGAAGACCTGCTTCGTGTACCTAGATGACATCATTATTATCGGGAGAACGTTCGGAGAGCATGTGCGGAAGTTAGACGAGGTGTTCTCCCGATTGTGACTGGCCTACTATCGAAGATTCGTCAAAGACTTTGCCAAAATAGCTAAGTGTTTCCGTCAGCTAACCGAGAAAAATCGTCCGTATGTCTGGAATGAACAATGCCAGGCAGTCTTTAAGACCTTGAAGGAGAAGCTGTGTGAATCACCTGTGCTGGCATATCCGAAACCCGGAAAAATGTTTGTAGTTGACACCGATGCGAGCAACGGCGGGATTGAAGCTGTACTCTCCCTTCAAATCGATGGCGGAGGAAGAGTCCTCTCATTTTATAGTCGAATTCTCTCAAAAAGTGAGAGGAACTACTGCGTGACCAGGAAGGAGCTATTGGCTATAATAGAGGCTACCAAGCAATTCCACATGGCCAGAAATTTGTTCTTCAAACAGGCCATGCATCGCTGAGATGGCTGCTTAACTTCAAAAACCCCGAGGGACAAGCTGCGAGATGGATCGAAAGATTGCAGTCATACGATTAAAAAATTGTTCATCGGAAGGGCAGAGCTCATGGAAATGCTGACGCCCTATCTCATCGTTCATATTCAGCAAACTGCAAGCATTGCCAGCGAATTGAGGAAAAGGAGCCAACCGTTGATCTGTAAGTGATAACGGCCCAATTTGATGAAGGTTGTTCACTGAAGGAGATTCTAAATGCCCAGCGAGCTGAGGAAGACATCGGACGATTGCTCGCATGGAAGGAGACAACTGGGCGACCTGAGTGGAAGGACGTTTCGATGCATGGCGCCACTCTGAAAAGCTATTGGGCACAATGGAACTCCCTTCAGGCAGAGGATGGCGTACTCAAGCGGAAATGGGAGACGGTGGATAGCAGCTCATATAAGATGCAAACTATACTTCCCAAAGGCCGAATCCACGATGTGGTTAAGGAAATGCATGAAGGATCCTCGGAAGGCCACCTTGGTTTTAACAAGACCTTAGCGAAATTGCGGGAAAGGTTTTACTGGCTCCAGGCTCGAGAAGACGTAGAGGACTGGTGTCGTAGATGCACAATTTGCGCTTCCGTCAAAGGTTCAAAGCGTCGAGGAAGAGCGCAAATGCAAACCTATAACGTGGGGGCATCGTTTGAAAGGATTGCTGTTGACATCGCAGGACCCTTTCCTGAATCTGAATGGGGAAATCGATACACGCTGTTTGGGGCCAATTATTTCATCAAGTGGCCCGAGGTCTACCCCATTCCCAACCATTAAGCAATTACTGTAGCGGAACAGCTGGTATTAAATTGGGTCAGTAGGTACGGTGTACCTTGTGAACTACATTCGGATCAAGGCCGTTACTTTGAGTCACTAGTTTTTGCGAAATGTGTTTAAACATAGCATACCAATCAATGATGTTTGATTTTCCTGGTGCAGACCCCGGAAACTCTTCATCAAGCCACAATTTTGCTTCAACTGTATTTTTTCCCTTCAAAAAGTAATCTTTTATCAGCATACGAAATTCTTTTTTTTATCTTTTTTCAAATAACAAAAGTAGCTACACTCACAACTTAATATCTCACAAACTAATGGTCGGACTGCTGTCAAATTTTGACATGTATCGTTTGAAGGTTGGTACTAACTAAAAATCATATGGATTTAATACTAGCAACGCCATCTGTGTATCACACCGGGGACTTTTCAATTGGCCTGTTATATACATATATTTATATGTATTTATATATATACGTATATATATATATATATATATATATATATATATATATATATATATATATATATATATATATATATATATATATATATATATGTTTATATATATTTATATATATATACATATGTATATATACATGCATATATATATATATATATATATATATATATATATATATATATATATATATATATATATATATATATATATATATATATACTACTGTGACCAAAAAATAAGTTGACATTTGAATTTAAACTGCGCGCGTCGAAGGATTATTTTTTTAGGTTGGTAGTATTGTCAGTGACATCAATGTCAAATTTACATGTCAAAATATTCATAAGTGTTTGAGATACGCGTCGTTTCCGGGATGGCTTTCAGTTCCGTCTTCGCTGCGGCTTGAATCGCCTCTATCGTATCAAAACGGTGTCCCCGAAGCGGTCTTTTGAGCTTTCTGAACAGCTAGAAGTCACACGGCGCCAGATCAGGTGAAAACGGTGGTTGCGGAACTATATGGGTTGAGATTTTGGCGAAATGATCACGAATTACGATTGCAAAATCGTGGTGTAAAAACCAAGAATTGTCTTTCCACAATTCCGGCCTTTTTAGGCGGATAGTGTTACGCAAACGACGCATAACGTTCAAATAATATTCCTTATTGACTGTTTGGCCCGGCGGAAGGAATTCATAATGCACAACATCACGATAATCGAAGAAGAGAAGAGGTTGATGGTCGCCCAGGACGCTCTTCGCCTTTGACACGTTCACGGCCGGCTGGAACTCACTATACCACTTGTAAATTTTTTTTTTTTTAGACAAAGCCTCATCACCAACGACTTTCTGCACCATCCTCAACGTATCCGCAGCAGAAAATTGATTCCGAGAATGAAATTTAATGCAAATTCAACAAATTTCGGCAATGAAAAAAACGAAAAACTCACTTTTAGCAGCTCACAAATAAGACACGTATCTCAAACACTAATGAATATTTTGACATAGATGTCACTGACAGTACTACCAACCTAAAAAAAAAATAATTCTCCAAATCCTTCGACGCGCGCAGTTTAAATTCAAATGGCACCTTATTTTTCGGACACAGTAGTATAGTAGCATCCTGAATTTATATATGTAAACAGAAATTGAATCCCACAATAGGTAAATTTCTCTCAAGAAATGTTTACCTTAAAAGTTCCATCTTAACCGCATAACTCGTTCACATTTATTCGATATCCATCGCCGCCTTTGTTTTCAGTAGAAAGCTTCATGAAAATGATGTCCTATATGTAGTTAAATGAAAACAGGACTATGCATTTTCATGTTCATCTTGAAAGTTATGATCAGTTATGGAAGGAAATGTATCGTCTTTTAAGATCGCTATTTTCATCGGTCTTTAGTATGGAAGTCACTTATTTTAGAGTTCGAGGCATATCATGTTTAATATTAACTAGAAAGTAATGAATCAATTTTTCATTGGCAAATAACTCTATAATTTGCAATCACTCAATCCTTGTTATTTCTTCGGGGAATTTTGCAAATGCTATGTGTAACGTTTACGTCTAACTATATAAGAACGACATTTTATTAAGTTCATCACTAGGCGAAGAATTATTGTGGAAGCGAAAAGCATCCTGAAATTTTCCCCAACGAAATTGCTTTAAATTATGTTTTATTGTATTCATGCTGCATTTAGAAATAATTTATTGGTTATTTCCGGTAGAAATGAATGACTTAAGTGTACCATTTATAAAGAAAATCAAAGATACTAATTATTTTCATGATCCATCACCAAGGAACGGTATCTCCATCAAATCTTTGAAGAATGCATAATAATTGGCATTTTTCGTATGAAAGATCATTAAAATTCAATTTCGCAACATAAATGTAGCATATTGAACTATTAATACCTCCAGAGTCCTTGAAAGGATTACCATTCCGTATCGAAACATTTTAGCTTAATATGTTGTCCTTCATTTGAAACCTCTACAAACAAATCCTTCCACGCGTCGATCAGTCATGCTGAAAAATCGGGGCGAAATTCGGAATGTTTTTAGTTTTAATGGCAAAAGGCCTTTACTGTTAATTGAATTTATCGTCCATTAAATCGGACCTAATACGAAGAAAGTCGTATCATTTGCCGAAGACAGGACTCTTCTATCTATCTCTGTTCAAAAGTTATGCGTGAATATACATAAACAAAAAGCAACAAAAAAAAAATATACATGAATTGATAACCTTCTTTCCTTTGGAAGTCGGTTAAAAATCCGACATTTAGCCAACTATTTTAAAATAATGCCAATTAAATGTTCGCGTTGCAGAGAAATGTACGAGTAATATTCTGGTAGACTAAAAAATGTATTCTGGTAGACTAAAAAATGTACTCGTAGAAGCACACAACTAATGGCAAGATGGCAAGATTGATGAATTTTATATATTTCAATTGAAAAGATTTACATATACAAATTAAAAGGTTCTTCCTCCTTTCGGCAGAATCTCTCGTTTTTTTCTAATTCTCTCATCAGTAACCGTTGCTGTTGTTGCCAAGTAGATTGACGAAACCGTAATAATTACCACCACCAAACGTTGCTGTGTGTCCCAATTTATGGAGCAGTCAGTGATTCCCACTCCAGCAAACATTTTTAAGCAATTTGAAAGGACCAGAGTTTAAATTAAGCGAAGACCGTGGCGAAGGTAGGAAAGAAAGAGGGAGGATACGGCCGTTACAGAGCTGAGAAACATCAATTCAACTCGAGAAAATCACGAAAGAAGGACTTTTCAAAAATTTTCTTTTTGTTTTTCGCCCTTTTTATAAACGCGCCGGGGAGAAAGAAAAGCAGTGTATTGTACAAATTATGAGGGGGAAATCTTAAAGTGGTTGATACGCGGGGCGAAGTAAATGAGATCGTAGTGATGATATCGGCCGCCAGAAGATGCCCAAGAAGGACTGAAACTATATGAAATAAGCTCAACGCACAGTAAATAACGAGCGAAAGAAGGTATCCATCCCTGATAAATTCACTTCCTTGGATATTGTTGCACGGGAAATCCTAACTTTTTGTTCGTCGTGTGAGAATCTCCTGCTCCTGGATATTTCTTTTCAGCCTACATATCCAACCTACTGACCGACCTTCCGCGAATTCCCCATTCTTAAAAGAATATCCCGCGCGAAAGAAAAAAGCAAAGGGTCCTCGCGTTGATTTTGTTTTGTTGGTAGTCGCTCGTGTCTTTGAGCCATTTTATCGTTTGCATAGTGAAACACCATTCCATTTTTCCCTGTTATATTTTACTTCATTCGAACTTTGAAAGCGTGCGATTGTAGGCAAACACAAAACAGGCATGATGAAGAAGTCGAAGGACAGCGAAGGAACTTTTTATAATTTGCATTTTCTTTGCTGGGGGAGGGAGTTGGATGAAATGTCCGTATTCAGATTACAAATGGACTGAAGCTAAAATTGGTTTGTGGGTGGAAGTGCGTAATAAAAAAGATGGCCAGGCATTTTAGATGGTTATGGCGATAGAAATGGCGATTTTAGCGTAATGGCGGATTGAGCGGGGGGAAATTTCGAGGAAAAACTCAATGTTTCATCTAAGTGCCAGGGGACTTCGATTAAAGAGTTTTTGAGGCATGACAATTGAGGAATAGTATAACAGAAGACACAGATAGTAACAAGAGATTATAATTCACGAAAATCAAGCAAATAATATTTGCATTTGGAAAAGGGTCGTTTATTGAATAATGGAAGTTTTTCTCTTCTTTTTAAAGTATTGTTGGCGCTAAAATCCCTTCAGTAACTTGTTTTAAGAAGGAGCTTATTTTTTCCTCCCGAAAAAATGAGTTCAGGGAGTTTTATAGCTTATAAATAAACTTATGCTAATCAAAAATGGAAATCACTGTACCTATTGCATTCAATCGCGCTGCATCTTATTTTCCTCAAAGCAATCTCTATATCTTTCGAAATTCAACCAACATTATTCTTCTCACCACGTAAAATGTGACTCTTTTGAGCATTATGTATTGCAGATAACGTTAGTTTGATGATACATTCCATTCAACTTCCATCAAATTAAAAATTTTCATGTGTAACATCAAAACATTTTTTATGCAGAGGAAATTTTGAGTTTTGAAAAGTAAAGTTGACGACCAAGCTATAGTGGAAAGCATTTCTGGCATGAAAACAGTTCATATCTATCTAAATCCTATCAAATATTATCTGTAAAGGATTTTTGATGCAAGCGTGATATGATTGGTCACGAGATCAATGAAATGAATTGAAGAACTGAAGGATTTAGATATCCTTGAGTAGCTTACTGAGTTAAAATACTAGTATAACTACAATAAGCCATCAATTATGGTATCAGAAGACAATTGTGGTTCAGAAAATGAAATGACTGTAACTTCTTTAAACATTATTCGATTATTTTGTAAGTATCAAAGTATACTCTAGTAGAAATTCAATTTAGGCAGTCATTAGACACTAATTAGGCATGTACAAACGGGCATTAGGACTTAATGCGGATTCCTAATGCCGAACATAACGCATTATCCTATCACTGCCTAAACTAGGCAGTGATTGGGCTTGCCTAAACAGTTCCTAATTTAGGCAGTGGTGCAGCTTGCCTAAACACTTCCTTATTTAGGCGGAGATGGGGTTTACCTAAACTGTTCCTAGACAGAGACAACTTTCTTGGCGAAATCAACAGAAAAGATATCAATTTGTTCATAATGCAGACCATTCTCTTGAAATCGCAAAATACTTACTAGTTTTCCTTTTTTCAAAAAATGCACATTTCAGATTCAGATTCAAGATCTTTATTTTGTGATTTTTTTTAAATTTTTACATGTATACAATTCATAAATAACTTAACCTAGCACTATTTGTACGGGTTGTGCCTTGCGGCTTTTCCCGGAGTTCAATATTAATTTACTTTACTTACATTACAATATTAATTTTTACGATACAGCCAAAATTTTAAAATGTTGACACCCACAACATTATCAAATATTAATGGATTATAAAAATAAGTTTGGTGTAAAATTCATTAGCTTTAACAACTGCAGTTTTAAGAATTGAATTTCTTGAAATTAAGTATTTCCTTAAGACTACCTTAAAACTATTTGTTCCCTGCATCCATTGAGCAGTTATCTGTCGCTCTCCTGACTACTTTTGCCTTGTGTTCCTTGGCTCTCCTGATTCCCGATTCCACCAGCTTTTCCGCAAACGATTTGATCGGCTTCAGTGCTGCCTCCTGGCACAGCGCCTCGTTGGAGTAAGACCATCCGTCCTCCCGTCTGTATAGGCCTATGCAAGCCCGAAGGATTTTTTGCTTCACTAATCCTATCTTGCCCCATTTTGTTTTCCGAGCTCCATTCCATATCATTACCGAATATGTGATGATCGGACGAATCAAAGTTTTACAGGCCAAAACCTTGACTAGCTTGCTCGCCAATTCACTTTTCTTTGCATTTACATTTCCGGTAATATGCAGGAAGAGATTTCAAATATTTTTCGAGCCTCATCTTAGCAAAGCGCAAATCGTGCTCAGATGACCACACTAACAAGTCGTCAGCGAAGAGTTTCACCTGAATTTCGGGCCTATATTTGCCTCTTACACGCGACACGCCAGAAGTGAATATGTTGAAAAGAAATGGGCTTAATATAGACCCCTGTAGGACCCCCGAGACAATACTAAATGGGCCTGACCTAGCTCCAAAAGCCACCGCAAAGGCAGTTCGTCCCCTAATGAAGCTGCCCATAATTTTCACAATATGGGCCTATAATTTTTACAATATTTTGTAGAGAACCCCATTGATCCATAAAGAGTCAAAGGCTTTCTCCACATCAACCAGGCAAAAGCTACAACAAGCTTTTTGTTGCGGCAACTTCTCGTTATATCAGCTTGGGACACGGATATAGCAACCACCGCGGCGTGGGCTTTTTTGAAACCAAATTGACTTTCCGGCACAATTCTTGCACCTGCAGAAAATTGTATGATGCCTTCAAGTATTACTCTTTCAAGCAGCTTACCGATATTCAAAAGCAGCAAAATCGGATGAGTATCGACTACGTCAGTGCTGCTCGACTTCTTGGGTATTGGAAATATTTTTGCAAATCTCCATTGCTGACGGAAGTAGCAAATGTTGATGCAATTATTCAGAATGATCGGGAGGAGAACAAAGAAAACATGGGAAGCCTATTAAGCATATAATTGGAGATCCCATCAGCCCTGCTGACTTTTAGGAATTTTGCTCCAGTGCTCATAAAGTGAGTCTCTCAGGATTGACAAACAGACCATGGCCAGTAGTTGCATCAGATTGATTTGGAACGGAGAACCGAGTCAAGCACAATTGATCATTGTCCCTGCCGAAATTCGTTGTGGTGCTGCTCTCCAAGGAAGTAACGGAAGAATCCTCACTTGCTTTCTCTCTTTGAAGAACTATCGCGAAATGTTTTGCGATAGAGGCAACGATAGCTTTGTCATAAGTAAGGACGCCGGGCAGCTTTTTTCTGCCAGTTATCCTATTGATATGAGGAAACATACAAGGACCTGGTTGGATTCTTTCCAGGGCCTGTTCAAATCACTCGTTAGCAAAAGCCGTGGTTAGAGACATAATCACTAGGTGAATACGTTCAAACTCATAGTTGACCATATTTGAATTGCGGTGGTCGATTCTTGCGAGTAACTTTCTAAGCCGACTACGTCTACGACGAAGCTCCAAAGTGTCTCTGATAAATCCTGATAAAGGCGATTCGTCGAGGATTTCTCAATGGAGATCTTTGAGATGACCATATCCAGGGTTGAATTTATACATGCGACTCCCTCATCGATTTTAGGAACAGGAAGATTGATCGATCTTTTGATGGAAATTTCCTTCAATTTTCTTCCCAATCGATTCGCTTGTATGGAATGAAAAGTTGAGTATCTGCAACCTCAAGTTTCACACCGTTTTACACTCTTAAGTTCAGCTCAACCAAAAGATGGTCAGACTCGGCGTCAAGAAGTCCATATTTAAAACTCCTTCAACTGTGGAAGAGATCTACCAGATTGGTCGACACGATCAAGAACTTAATAATAGACGAGCTTCGGGGCAATCAGTATGAGAACCATATTTGATTGAACCCAGTTAGAGATAGTTGTTCCATAGTAATTATTTTCCCAAGAGGGATGCTTCGTATTGAAATCATCTCCCGTGGAATAGAAACCGAATTTTTCGCAGAGTAAGCACTGTTTCTAAGTCGTCAATGAGTTCCCTCACCGAAGTTAGGGAACATATGTTGAGGATGGAGAGTTGAATGGAAATTATCACGACAACATACTTTGAAGGCGAATTCTAAGTATCAAGCTTTTTCTTCACTAGCATTAGCGATTTTTTACAATGGGGGAGGAAAGAGTCTACTTTTCGAATGAGTGTGAGCAAGTCACACCTGGAAAATTGTTAGCGGTCAGTGCTCAAACCCGTATTTCCATCATTCTGTGACTGCTGTGGTTGCTGTTTGGGTTGCCGCATAGGCTGAAGTGCAGGCTACTTCTTTACACCTTGCAAAAGGCTAGAGAACGAGACCCTTTTCGTACAGTATTTTTTTGTAGAGGCGGTGATGAGATCCCTCCTTTCCTTTTTTTTCTGGAGGTTTTTCCTTCCTCAACTTCTTTTGCTTGAGGACAACCTCGGAAGCTCGCAGGGTCTGCATTAGCATTGCAGTTCGCACAGAAGATCTCTTCTTTTTCTCGTCCTTCGAGATTGGACATTCAATGGACTTGTGTTACTTGTCACATTTTACGCATCTAACTTCAGGTCCGCAGTTAGAAGCGACGTGGCCAAATCTGGTAGTTGAAGAACTGGGAAGTGCAATTTTTCTGAAGACATTTCCATTGCATTATTTTGAAAAATGTTCGTAAAGCTACCGTTTTTGATGAATGTTCGTAAAATGCTAAGTTTGTGGTCAGAAATTTTAGTGTTGTTTACATTGTCTAAAACAAAGATTTTTCTAGTCAATTATTTTGTTCATTTGATATCTCGTTTTCTCTTGAAAAGCCTGCTTTGTTGTGTGAGCAGAAGCGTTTCGACTCTTTTGAGTCATCTTCAGTGTCGAAAGGATGTGCGGAAGGGAATGATTTTATATAGTCGTAGGATGGGCTAAGCAGGTAAGTACTAAATTTAGTCAGGTCTGAGGATATTAGATTTTTGTTTTTTGGATGTCCGTTTGTTCTGTTTCATCTCGTTTCCCTTTTCGTCGGAGAGTGTGGTATTTTCTCACTATTAGGCGACTAGTATGTCTCCAATACTGATCAAGATGACCATTTCGGCTTTCTCCGGTGCTAGACTGAGCCCACGAACAGTCATCCAGTCTCTTACTCAGCACATTCGCATATCTAGCCTAAGTTGAGCTTATTCAACGGTGCATCCAGTAACTAGACCCGCAACATCTTACGCATAGCCAATCAAGCGCGACTTATTTGGCATCTCCAGTCTCAGTAGCCCGTCGTGAGACACGTTCCACAGTTCTGGAGCAAGGATAGATCCCTGGGCAACACCCGATGTAACTTCCATCCTTCGTTTGCCCTGTGTAGTGTCATAAAGCAGGCTTCGGTCCTTCAGGTAGTCCCTCAAAAGCCGCATCAGATATACTGGAGCTTGTAAAGGGTTTCCCAGCGTATCCAGAATATCCAGCCATCGAGCGGATTTAAAGGCATTCCTAACGTTGAGTGTCACCAACAGAACGATCTGTCACTTGCTGCGGCTACGTGCTTCTGTCTTTTTGACCGTGCTCACCACCTCTGCAATCGCACCGATAGTGGAACGTCCTGCTCTGAAGCCGTACAGCTGAGAAGATAGGTCCCTAGCAGCACGAAATGCGTGAGTCTTCCCTTGATGAGTTTCTCTAGCCCTTTCCTAGCCGTGTCTAGCATGTATAACGGGTGAGCTATAAGACCTTGGGTAAGGTATGTATCTTCGTACAAGGTCCTTACTTTCGAATACCATCTGGTTCCCACATTAGCACTATACGCGAACATTACTGCTTGACTTTGGTGCTCGATTGCGGAAGGACATGGATGTTAGACTAAAACTGAATCTTGAGTGTTGACGCTATTACTAGACTAGTTGATATTTGACTTGAGTCACTGATTTGATAAGTTAATCTTGCGAAAAAATTTAGAGAATTTTTCACTAATATCTTATCTTATATATTGTATATTTCACTAGTTTTGTCTCCGAATATGCCACAACTAAACTTTTAGTGAAAATATGACCCACTGAAAAAATTAGTGAAATTTCCACTAACTTAATTTTAGAGAGTAGAGTTTCATTCTGTCTTAAACTAAATTAGTGAAAGATAACTAATTATAAGCTACCTTTCGCTGATTATAAATATAAAATACTTGATAAAATAATATAAACTATAACAAAAGTCCCAAGTATGCAACTTAGAATAATACTTTTCCTAAGAATACTTTCCTGAAGAGATTAGTTCCTCCGATGGAATAAAATATTGCAGTTAGGTACGCAATGGCAATGAAATCGAATACATCTTAATCATGCACCCGCACTGCGTGATATAACATACTATATGCACTGGTCCTCCATTGTATATCTACTCACGACTTCTATTGCCTGATTTTTGTAAGCAAACGAAAACCGAAACGGAAGATGTTGCCCTTGTGTACACATAAAGATCTGCTGAGTTTTTTCAGATTTGTGAGTTTATTTATTTTTCATGTTGTTTCTCGTCTCCAAAGCACATCCTTGTCGATAATGCAATTTAAGATTTATTGTAATATGAAACGATCTCACCAAGACATTTCATTTGGATACTCCACTTGACTTTATTCAGTCAAAAAAATATTTTATTGGGTCATATCCTTATACAGGAAGCCCACTTAAAATCCTTTGAAATTTTTCTTTTTCACTGAGGAATTTTCAAGAGATCATCACATTCGAGCTTCTCACAAAGTTAGGTGGTTCCACTTTCCAAAGTTCCTAAGAAAACTTGCTGTAACAGATGGGTTACAAAACCTTGAAAAGGATTTATCATTTTGAATTTATTTTTAATACTGTGAGGTTGTGTGAAGTTTCTGTCGTCTAAATATCTTCTGACAACTCAAGCAACTCCTTATTGAGTTGTCAATTGTATTGTTACAGTTTCGTTGATTTTTTGCTATACATTGCTTTAAAGCTTCATCTAATGAACAAAATTTGTTAACGTCATTTATTTTAAAGATTGTTCCAATTAGAATATATATCCTCTACTATATTTACGTCAGGACATCATCATCATCTATGGCGTGACAGCCCAAGGCGGACCTCGGCCTCCAACGTTAATCTCCTCCAATCTGCCAGTTGATCACTTCCAACAGGGATCAGCTGTCGATCTTCCCACTGGACGTCTACCTTGTGCTTTACTTATCTTTCATTCTTTCTACATGGCCCGCCCATTGCAATTTGCGTAACTTAACGCAAGTGGATCCTCATATAGTTCATACAACTCAACTTTGTAAAGTATTCTCCACTTTTCTTGGCTTCACTGGGCCGTCGATATTCCGGGGCACTTTGTGTTCAAATATGTCCACGGCCTTTTCGGATTCAGTCATCACGGTGCATGCTTTACTTCCATATAACAGCGCAGGTTTGACTAGTGATTTGTACGTTCTAAGCTTTTTTATGCCTGTGCACAACTCTGGACCTTAGAACGGGAAGTACGGAGTAATAGGCAATATTTGCGGTGTTTATTCGGCATCCAATCTCACCCTTTTCGGTAGCTCTTCTTTGCAAGTTTGCTCCGTGATCAACAAAATTATCCACACTTTCTACATCAGGATAAGGATTGTAAAAATAAAGGTTTTGTTTATGATTGGTAAGTATTCTACTTTATGCATATGATACCGACTAACTTTGTTGATAAAGTAAAGAGCTTATCTCACATAAAGTATCGGGTGTTTGCAGAGGTGTTTTTTGCTTTTCCATACAGATTTTCCGGAGATTGTAAATCATAAATCCTTGATCCCATTTCGACACCAGGTAGCAATTTGGAAATTTCATTGCCGTGACTGTAAAAAAAAATATCTGCTGCATTTGCATTTTTATTTTCAATTAAAGTTTGTAAGGTAAACTTGGAACCTGATAAAGTGTTCTTTAAAAATAAATTAATGAAAAACAATTATGCTTTTATTCAAAAAGAGCCAAGTATGAGTGCTGATGGGAAGTAAGAAAACTTAGAACTCACTGTTAATCTTTGCACACAAGGGCTGCCGATCACTGTTCGAATTTCGAAATTAAAAGACGCGGCTAAGAGATCGAGACAGTTGGGGGCATTGTTTTTAGGAAACGCGAATTTCTAATTCTATGAAAAAAAAATACATACATATATATATCTATATATATATATATATATATATATATATATATATATATATATACGAGTGCATACATACATATATAATTATTATTCTTAGAACTATCGATTCATAGGTCGTTAAAATCTATGAGGCTAGATTATGGCCATAGAGATAGGTGGTTACATACATATAAGAACTGCTGGTTTTCAGTTCACCAGGGTACGAGTTAGTGGATTGGACGAGTCATTTGCTTTCACGATTAAGTTATCACGGCGTGATGCAGCGAGCTTATAAATTGGACTAACGTCAGCAAGCTTGTGTAGGTTTTTAGAAGAAAAGTAGAACGGTTTATTAAGTACCGTTTTCAGGTATCTATTTTGGGTGATCTAAAGATCTGTTACTAGATATTTAGGACATTGGGTTCAGTTAGGTGAGCCATATAGGATGATTAGTTGGATTGCCATTTTGACGATTAGAAATTTGTTTCTGGTACTGAGACGCAAATTACGATTAAGGAGTGGGTGTAGCGAGCGCACGCCCTTAAACGCTTTGGAGCTAATATGCTCAATATGACTTCTGAAGGTTAGTTTTTTTGTCGAATATAAGCCCAAGATTATTGACATCTTCACTTCAGGGAAAAGTTTGCCCTAGAAAATTTATTTGTTGCTCCGCTAGATGAACAGGCTTACGCTTCCTGGTATAGAAAATTGATTCAGTTTTTACAATTTTAATTTTCGATCAATGGGTGTATTGATATGTACACTCTAATACCTTATGTATGTAGATGATGTCTACAAAAGCAACTTGGTAGTTTGGTAAGGAATTGAAAGACGTGTAGACGTTATATAGTGATGGGCTTAGGTAGGAGCCTTGTGGAATACCGGCAGTGATACGTTTCGCTGCTGAAGTGCTTTCCATTAGTTTGACCTGGAACTTCCTATCAGTTAAAAATGCTTATATAAGGTTCAACAGTATGGAAGTATGTTATATTTCTAAAGTTTATAGACAAGAGCATCATGCCAGACAGTACTGAACGTTTTTTAATTGTCCAATGGCCTAAACAGTATAATTGAATTTTATAGAATCAGTGCTGAATCATTTCCCCCCATTTTAGTTGATTGCCACTTCATTTTTCAAAATCCCATAAAATTTTAAAAAATTTTTTAAAATCCCATAAAATTTTTAGAGCCTTGAAGCCGATTTTCTTTTTGCCTTTTTTTTATTTTATTGTTCTTAGAGATAGTATTAACGTTCCACCACATTTCGGTCTGATTCTCACAGAATTAATGATTCTCTTCTAAATAAAGAGCGAAACGTTCTATTCATAATGATGAAGATAACTTTGAAAAGCATCTAACCGCTTTCCCGATGGGTTGGTGTTGTATGCGAAAACTTCGTACATTTCCCCTCCCGCTGTCCCCTCGGTACTGGTAAGGCAATTTTAAGACTTGTTTAAAGAGATAATCATTAAGACCTTTCCAATGACACCCTACTCGACTACCAATGGTGAACATTTTTTTTTGAGCGGTCACCTCCCTATATGGGGAGACCCCACTTAAACCCCTTTGAAAAATTTTTCAACCCCAAAACTTTCAAGAAGTCACCACTTCTGACCTTTCGACAAAATTTCACTGCTGTAGCCTCTATAGTTTCGGAGAAAAAGTGCTGTGACATACAGACGAACAGACGGACACAGGTCGTGATTGCAATAGGGTTTTGTATTTTAGTACAAAACTCTAAAAACAAGCTCGATAGCTAGAAAAGCATTTTAAGTAGGTGAGTTTAGAGTGAAAGCAATATAAATTAATTTTTCGTACATGATATTAGCTTCAATTTAAAAGCTGCATCACTTTCATTGAATTTATGAAAAGCGAAAGGAATGAAATTTATTATTGGAATTACAGGTACAAGTGAAGGAATTGCGTGATACTAATGATGCTCTATTTTGCCCCCAAACAGTCCACTAAATACTTCAAAGATCGATGTTGAAAGCATCCAAAACACTTTTCGCCTTCTGCCCAATAAATTTACCATTTCAAAAGAGCAGAAGTATTCGATGTCCATCCGCGATTCGTACAACAGAAAATTGTAGCAATCAAACAACGTCCTTTTTGCTTCCTTCTACTCGTACTATCTTCGTTATCATTAAGACTACGGTCATTCTTCAACCCTTCATTCTCGTCCTTATTTTTATTCGGGCTACTTTGCTTAAAGAAATTATTAGAAGAGTGGAGAACTCAGTGGAGCCATCTTCATAACGCCGACTGGAGAATGTATTTTTCATCTTGTCCTTTTGCCTCTTTTTGAATTAATACCCTTTCTATATCGCAATTTCAACCCACCCAAGCCTCCCAACGCGCGATATATTGCAAGCAAAGCATGAAAGTAGAAATAAAACGACAACAGCACAAGGACGAAAATGGAAATCATCAGATGAATAAATGATCTTTTTTCCGTTAACTTCTACTCCTTCAATTTTCAATTTGAAGAATTCACAAAAAGAATCATATCTTCTGCGTCGTTCATCCATTGTTAGAATGAAAAGTGTTCGATATGAAAGGGAGCATTTTATGGCAGAAGGGTTGTATACGAGTAGTACAGAAAGTCCAAAAAGTGATTAAAGAACTCAAGTCTCTAATTATTTCGCTTTGAAAATATTTTGAAACGGGGGATGGGGATATACAAATTTATATTTCAGCGTTTTTTAAGAATTTTAATTTTATCGTCAGTAAAATACGAGGAGATGTAATTATCCTGGCTAATTTAGATTCGATTCACAATCAATGATTTTGGTCTTTGAATGTGTACTTGCTCCAACAGATCAAGTTAGATTTAAGTTAAAGGACCTTCGACAGGAGCTTTAATGTCCATTTGATTGAAATTGCTTGTTTAAAGTAGCGTTAATATAATTTTGATTTTTAGAGTTGTAACCAGATACAAACGAAAAAACGTACTCGTAAGTACTCATCTGGAATTACAGTATGCGAAAGAACGCTATAGTATGTTAAGTTAGCAATGTATATCTCAATGATCAAAAGCATTTTTTTTTATTTATTTATTTATTTATACTATTTTACAGATCCGTGAATCCAATTACAAAATAGGTAATGAAATATAATATAATATAATATAATACATGCGAATAAACAAAGTTGTAATTTGAAATAAGAAAAAAAAAACAAGAATATAAAATACTAATAAACTATTGGGAGCTAAGGAGAATATTATGCAATTTGCTTTTAAAAGCGTTTAAGGAATGTGGCAGAGAACCCAGCTGGAGCTCATTGTAACGACGTGATACGCGTACTAAAAATGAATAAAAATAAATATCGGTACGAGCAAAGGGTACAAAGAATATGTCAGTTGAACGCGTTCTTGATTTAGGACGTATATAAAGTGTTTTCCGAAGGTTGGATGAAAGAATATCGTAATATAATTTAAATAAGCAGCACAGGTCTAAGAATTCTCTCCTTTTTTTGAGTGATGGAATGTCGAGGATCAGTAAGCGCTCATCATAGGAGCTGTAAGTGAGGTTATATTTGTAAAATAGAGATCGTGTGAATTTACGCTGTACAGTTTCAACAGCATCCGATAGATTAGTATAGTGAGGAGACCATACCTGGGAGGCATACTCAAAGATTGACCGGGCTAGAAGTACGAATAGATGGACGCTGGTTGAAATACTAAAAGACTTGCAAGAGGATCGTTAAAATAAAACCAGCGGCACGTGAAGCTCTAGTGGTTATGCATGAAATATGGATGTTAAATTTCAAACCTGGGTCAAATACTACTCCCAAATCTTTAAATTTGTCCACAAGTGCGAGCAGCAATCCATCAATCTGGTATTCATATAAAACTGGATGCATTTTCTTAGTGAATCTCATTTGACAACATTTAGAAATGTTAAGAGGAAGTTAATTACCTTGACACCAATTTTGGAGATCGTCAAGATCATTTTGGAGGTATGAGCAGTCTTTGCTGGAGTTAATGGAACGATAAATTTTTAAATCATCAGCGTAGAGAAGACATTTAGCGGACAGGTATTGGGGAAGATCATTAATGAAAATGTTGAATAGCAAAGGGCCTAAAATTGATCTTTGAGGAACACCCGATTTTGGGCTAAACGAGTCCGACGAAAAAAACTTATTCCATGTAACAGTGCAGGAGCGATGGGATAAGAAGGATAAGATCCAAGAGAGGATAAAGTCGGAAACGTGGAACGATCGGAGTTTGTTAGCCAAAAGGCCGTGATCAACATTGTCAAAGGATTTAGCAAAATCGGTGTATATGACATCGACTTGTTGGCTCTTGTCGAAAGCAAGAGAGATGGTATTCGTAAGTTCTAACAAATTAGTTACTGTCGAACGACCTTTAATGAAACCATGTTGTTCATTTGCAAACAGGATACTGATGTCATCGTACATTCTGTTATGCACAATTCGCTCAAGGAGCTTGCCAAAACAAGACAGCAAAGAAATCGGACGATACTTTGAGATTTCACTACGATCTCCGGACTTATGGATCGGAAAGATGTTAGCATGCTTCCAGACGTCAGGAAAGCAGGAGGGAGAAAGGCTAATATTGAAAATAATTGATAGTGGGGTAGATAATGAAGAAGATAATGACTTAATGAACAGATTTGGTATTCCGTCAGGACCCGGACCTCCATTAATACCAAAAGTAAGCAGTACATTTTCAATTTCCGATAGAGCATAATAGGGGAAGGAAAAGGACACGATGAGTATATAGTGGGGTTTGAAACCTTAAATGTGGAGGAAAAAAATTGAGCGAAAAGGTCACAGATAGCTTGCCCATCAGAAGCTTGGCAGTTACGCCATGAGAAGATATTAGGGTTATTGGATGTTGTTTTCAGAGAATGTATGTATGTCCAAAAGGGCTTAGGACTATTAGATTGCAGTAATGTTTCAATCATATAATAATAAGATTGCATTGCGTTCTTAACCGCTTTTTTGGCTTCTTTACGAAGCAGTCGGTAGTTGGTGAGGTCAACGTTAGAGTTGGAATAATGAAGTTTTTTGCGCGCCTGGTCCTTCAAATAAAGAGCGTCTGAGACTTCAGTGGAAAGCCAGTTGAGCTCTTTTTCCGAGGGGAACGGCAGATAGGTACATGGTTTGTAATTATGCTACTGAGATTCTCATAGAAAGTTGATAGCGCTGAATTGACATCTAGCTTCTGTAGCATTGAGTTCCAGTCAATATTATCCAGCTCAAGCTGAATAGCTGCATAGTTGGCTTTGCGGAAATTAAATCTTGGGGAGTAAGGAGTGCGTTTGGACTGAGGTGCGAGAAAAGATAAACGAACCTCAAGCGGAGGATGATGGGGATCAGGTTTTACATATTTGGAGGGGGATTTTGTGATCGAGAAGATAGAGACAGGATTGGTAGTAAGGGTGAAATCGAGAAGTTGATTGTTTGCGTTTGGGATCATATTTAATTGCGATAGGGAGCAAAGTGATAAAGAAGAAGAAAACAGGATAGAGAGATCATTGAAGGATGAGAGAGTATAAGAGCTTGAGTCCCACCTTAGGCAAGGCATGTTAAAGTCACCACAGATTAAAATAGTGTATAGAGGGTTGATGCTACAGAAATACGAAGGTAATTCAGAGAAAAAATGGTTGTAAACGCGGAAAGGAGCATTGGAAGGGATATACAAACAAAACAATACTAAACTCACGGCTTGAGAGATATTGATTAAGTCAGAGCAGAGTTTGCTGTCCAAGGCTTTATGAGTAGCAATAAGTACACCATCACCGTTCAATGATGAACATTGTAAGATATTTTTTCGCACAAAAATACTAACAACTTTTCATCTTTAGAGGATACGAAATTTTAACTCTTCATATACAATGAGGAAAAATGTTTTTTAATAGTGAGATTAGCGGTTTTTAACAGTTTCCTCATTTGAGAAAACGTTTGAGCTAATGGCTAAGATTTAGGTAAATAATGAAAAAAAGACCGATTAGAGATTTAATTTTCACCAGGGTGCCCTTGTAATTTAATCTAAGAGTTAATCATATAAGCTTCTTCATTTATATGCTGATTTTAAAATAGTGGATGATCCAAACTACAAAAATGCTGAACACGTTTTTATTTTAATTTGAGCAGTTTTATTTTAATGCATTAAGCCGGTTTTACATTTTTGCATTTTAGGTTAGGTCACATGAAAAATATTTATTTGTATTTCAAAATGGGTGTCTTATTTTAAATAGTTTAAGCATTGAATGAACTATACAAATTTCATTTTAAACTGCTTGAGTGCTTCATGATCATTACTGTAATTATGATCATTTAGAAACATGACAACTACCTCAGCCGACATTTATACTTCTCATCCAAATAACTTGTATGATTACGTGCCTAAAATTGAAAGTTTAAGTGTCTTAAAGTCGGTAGTCCGCGTGGTTTAGTGGGTAAAGTGCTCATCCCGTTAGCCGAAAGTAGCAGGTTCAATCCCGTTGGTGACAACGAGATTTGTATCGAGTGATTCTTTGGAAACAAAAAAAGTGTCTTGAAATAAGGTATTAATTGTTGCAAAATAAAAGCTTAGATATTTTCAATAAACTTGGCAAACTCGCGATTTCCCCATTCGTACGTGATAGCTAAGTTTTGTGAAAAAAATACAGAAGCATCTGAAACCAAATTTTGCAGAAATTTAGGGCTAATTAGAGAATGAGAATCAATGTCCGAAAATTGTTTTGCCCGTTCTTATACTGTATGCAGTCGGGGAAAAGTGTTTTCAACAAAGGCAGTTGAGCGGGGTATATACGAGTAATTAAAGCTTATAGAAATAGTTTTTGGTCTGCAATATTGGCATCAGAGGGCGGCGAGATAAAATGAATGCCGAAGTCAAAATTCTAGAAAGCATTACGGAAGTAAGTCTTTACAAGTACAAAAAAAAAGGAATCTGAGAGCCCGAAATTCGATACGCTTGGTTAATAATGGAATGATTTCTGAATTAATTATTTTATTTAATATATATAATATTGGTCGTATCGT
This sequence comes from Odontomyia ornata, assembly GCA_963969285.1. Classification (NCBI taxonomy): domain Eukaryota; kingdom Metazoa; phylum Arthropoda; class Insecta; order Diptera; family Stratiomyidae; genus Odontomyia; species Odontomyia ornata. The sequence continues at coordinate 5,246,852 of OZ017743.1, read as the reverse complement.
CGGGGTAGTGCAAAAACGCGTACTAGCATTGCATAAAGTTGCGTATCTAGTAAATGTTACCAAATTAAAGTTTTGCAACAGTGCGTAGGATCCTAACTTAGATATGCCTGGAAAGCCAGAAATTGATCAGTAAGAATACCGCGGAAATTCCGCGTATCTGCAATCTAGTAACAATAAGACTTTATTTTGAGAATTTTTTAACATTAAAAAAGATAGTTTATCAAAAGCCACAGCCAAGAGATGGCTCGCTTGTTTTCGTTCTGGAAATTTTGATGTCAAAATTCACCTCGCTCAGGTCGACCAATCACTGAAAAAGTCGATGAAATCTTACAAAAAATTGAAGAAGACCGACACATAAGCCGCCATGACATTGCCAAGGAACTGAATATCCATCACCAAGCAGTTTCAACCATTTGCGTAAGGCTGGATACACAAAGAAGCTCGACATTAGTGTGCCGCATGAATTAAGATAAAAAAATTTGATTGACCGAATCCCCATTTACGAAATCCTGATAAAACGCAACGAAATCTAGCCATTTTGAAGCAAATCATTACGGGCGACCAAAAATGGGTAAGATACGAGAAATCGTTTGAAAAAGATCAAACGACTTCAAAGCCAGGATTGACACCAAATAAGGTTATGCTGTGTGTATGGTGGGATTGGAAGGGAATTGTTTATCATGAGGTGCTAGAAACAAACACTCAATTTGGCTCTGTACTGTCAGCAATTAACCAGATTGCAACAAGCAATTCAAAAAAATCGGCCAGAATTGATCAATAGGAAGGGCGTTGCCTCCGATCATAACAATGCCAGACCACACACATCTTTGATGACCCGGCGAAAATTGGCCGTATAGTCCAGACCTTGCGCCATCAGAAATATTCAATCGAAGAATGACTAAAAAAGGCTCAATACTTTTTGGATTATATATATATATATATATATATATATATATGTATATATATATATATATATATATATATATATATATATATATATATATCTATATATATCTATATATATATATACACATATATACATATATATATACATACATACAAACATACATACATATATATATATATATATATATATATATATATATATATGTATACATATATATATATATATATATATATATATATATATATATATATATATATATATATAAATATTTATTTATATACAGTTGTATATATGTATGTATACATTTAGAGCATCCAAATAATATGTTTAACTAGTAACAAACCCTTTGAAAAATATCACATTATAGTTGAAACATCGATATAGGCATTATTTATTTTAACTTCAATGATAACGAAATTTTTGAAACTTTTGGATTTTTTCCTTTTTTTATACCTAATGATCAACCTTAGCGCTGAATTTAAAGTTTGTCAGTCATTTGAAGGTGGGTTATGTTTGTGATGAGTGAGTCAATGATAATAATGACACATTTTAGATCTTTATGATTCCATAACTGTATGGACTAGATTCTGGAAATTTCATATTCTTGGTATACAACTTCAAGTTTGTAGATTAAATGGTTTTTGAGTTGTAAGGGGGGTCAAACGTAGCTCGAAATGGGTCGTGTAAATATACACACTAGTATGTCTCTGAACTTGGTGGATACACTCCTATGTTTATATATGTATATCGTATTTAATACTAAAATAAATGCACTTATGTATGTTGGTAGGAGCACTTACCTGAACCTTTCCATTTCTTATAATTTTCAAACTAGAAAATAACAAAAGAGGGATTGTCACTATTTTTAGGGGGACCTACTAGTTTCGCGTCCAGTCCTGTTAGGAAGCAGATCGAGTGGGTTTCTGAATAATTTTTTTATAAGTTTGGCTTAAGCTAACCTGTCTTTAGTTATTTATTTTCACGAAAAAGGCAAAACCATCCATAGAAATCTTGATATTTAAAAAAAAATTCTTAGAGGAGGAAAAATCACGTTGCGACGACTAAAATATTACAAAGGGTGCCCAAAAATTTTTATTTTGGGAAATTCAATCAATCCAGAAGTAAATTCAACAGTGTAAGGCTTAAAATTCAAAAAAATTAGTGGGAAAGATATGTATTCGTCAGCAATCAGAAAATAAAATTAACTTTAAAGTAAAGGTGCTGCAGGATTCCACTTTTAAGTCAAATTAATGAAACACAATCGTTGGGCAAGATAATGGTGTGGGGAGAAATGGGGCGCAATGGGGTTACTTATGAAAATTGTAGAACAAGGTGGTTTTGATATGAGTACTATTTGCGATGGCGATCCGATAAATATTTATCTTACAAAAGAAAAACTAAAATTTTGGAAAAGTGGCGATTTTTCTAAACATAATCTTCCTCTCAGCTCGATACACTTGACCCAGCAATGCTCCAACTTCTTTAATCCGTCTGAAAAATACGTTTTCTCCAAAGCTCAGTGGCGGCTATGACCTCCTCATTCGATTCAAATTTCTGCCCGGCGAGTGACTTTTTCAAGTTTGGAAACAACAAAAAGTCACACGGGGCCAAATCTGGAGAATACGATGGATGGGGTAGCGGTTCGTAGCCCGATTCGACCAATTTGGCCGTGGCAAGGGTGGAGATGTGAGCCAGTGCGTTGTCATGGTGGAAGAGCACTTTTTTCCCCAAATGGCTCCTTATTGTGGCAATTCGTCGACGGATTGGCTCAATATTTCAGCAGAGTAGAGCTCTGCGACTGTTTTGCCCTTCTCCAGAGAGTCGATGCAGATCACACCTTGTGAATTCCAGAAAATGGCAGCCATCACCTTTGCGGCCCATAGGACAGTCTTCGCCTTCTTTGGAGCACGTTCACTGGGTGAAGTCCACTGTTTCGAGAGCTCCTTGGTCTCTGGTGTGTATCAGTGGAGCTATGTCCTTCGGATAGCGCTTAAACAGTGTCAAACACCGCTCTGAAGTGGTTTCATGGTTGCGTTTGTTGTCCGGAGTGAGCAAACCCATTGCGCCAACAGCTATGTCATGCCCGAAATTTGATGCAGGATATGACTCATGCCTTCTTTTGAGATGCCTACAGTCTTAGCTATCTCGCACACCTTCAATCAGCGGTCTCCCAAAACGAGCTCGTAGAATTTTGTCACATTATCCTCCATAGTAGCCATTTTTGAGGCACCTGGGTGTGGCCCACCAAAAAGCGACGTACAAAACTCGTTAAACCAATTTCTTACGGTCGTCATCGCAGGAACAGTGTCGCCGTACAAAGCATCCAAGCGCTCTTTGAATTCGCTGCGCGATTTCCTTTCCAAAAACACGAATTGAATCACCTACCGACATTGCTCTTTCTTCATTTTTCTAAAATCCACGGACATGTCTGCTTCGACACGCGTTCAAAACAAAACTACGAGTCCGATTTGGCCGGAATTTCGAAAGTAGTCGCCTACAAGGACGTACTACATGATAGTGAGTCCCTCTTGCGATAGTGGCGCGATCGGGTGGTGAGGCTAAGTACTCATTGGGCTACCCTCATAAATTCTCTCCAGGCCATCATGGTGACTACCACACTTAGAGGTGAGAGAATCATTCCAATTTATTCTACTTTTGAAAATTAATAAGATTTTTAACTACTGAATTATATTCAGGTTAATTTTCTCCTGTAAGCACTTGTCTGTCCCAAACTTTTTTATTGATCACTCGACCTTTTTTATCACAACAACTTAATCTAACATAATCCATACGCTTATGTGCACTACAATGAGCTTGAATTGCAATGTACTGGTGCATAGATCTTGACTCGTCGAATAAATTGAAATGATACTTTTACCTCTAAGCGTGCGCCATGATCCGCGTGTATCTATAGTGTGATGGCATGAAGAGATTTCATATAGTACACACATGAAAACCATTTTCTTCTAACATTTTTCTGTTTAAATAATTTTTCCAAAAAAGATTAATGCAACATAACTCAGTAGCTACATACAAAAAAATTTCGTAAGTAATTTGCAGCTATAGGAGCTATTTGAAAGCAAGAACTATGCACCCGTACGCTGCAATTAAAGCTCAGTATAGAGCACAAAAACGTGTGGATTTATTTATTTTTTCTTTTGTAAAAAGCCGTCGGGCCTTGCTTTGTTGTGTGAGCAGACGCGTTTCGACTTCTTTGAGTCATCTTCAGTGTCTGGATTTGTGTCTAGATTTATATTAAGTTGATCTTATAAGGATCGAGTGATTAATTAACAAGTTTAGCATGCAATAGGATTGTTGATTTAATATTTGTTGACTCAACTATGAACAAAGAAGAGTATTCAAGAACTTTGAAAGGAGTTGCTGATGATTTTTACTTCTTTTCAGAATCTAACTACGTCCTATGTTGGGGATAGGGAGTAAGGTTTGAACTGGCAGCTGCTACATGGTATAACTATCCTTATGTTATGGGAACACAACCGACGTAATAAACGATTGGTTGTGGTTACCTCATAATTCCGGGAAGTATTCTGTCATCTCTGAGCGCACCCACGATGGGTGACGGAGAACTTCCGGGCATGATGGGAAGTGCCGATACCGTGGTGGACGTGGAATGAGCCGTGAGCCAATTAAGATCAGTGGCGGCCGGCAGAAATAAATGATTTGAGCACTTTCGGCAAGTGCGCTTCTTGGACTTGGTCTGATTGCCAATTTGTCTTGATCACCCTCTCTCATTGGACAATCATCAAAACTACCAAGATTCCAGGCTGTGCGACAGGATTGAGTTGCAATCACGTCGCAACAATTTGCTCAATGAAGCAGAAATAGGCTGCTTTGCAACGATTTCGTCGTTGGCATAAGGATTGTGATATTTTATTGGTGCGAGCCTCGTATAAAGTGCCTTGTTTTTCGTCGCTTGTTCGTCGAGTTGCGTTGCATTGGATTTCCATATTCGGCCAGTAAGATTCGCAGTATTCCGCGAATTCCACTGGTATTGTGACGAGAGGTTGGAATCAAATCAGAGTGTGATGTCCATCATGGGTGGTCGCGGAGTGACGATGACGTCGTGCATCCTGTTGAAAATTAGCTGTTTGCGACAGTTTCGTATTTCACAGATGTGAGTAAAAGTATTCTCAAACCAACCACTGAATCTTCTCTCCATATGATTCCTAAAGCTTAAACAAATATTTTAACAATTCATTTTGAATCAACTGTTACTGTGTTGAATCCTCTAGTCAGTTTTCTTAGTTTGATTTCCAGCTAAATGGAAAAATTTATTTGATTAACACATTTTTAACATGCAAATAATGTAAATCATTTGTCCATACATCATTATTGCGTAATTAATTCGCCCACAAAAATAGTAGAAATTAAGGCCCCGCATAAATATAAATTATTTATAAAAATAGTAAAAAATTCACAAAATTTTAAAAATAGAAATTTCTTGTGAATTCCACTAGCTTTACTGAATGAGTAGTAATTACACCTGATCAAATGATAACTTGGGATTGATCGCAAATCTTATTGAAAATACAGAATAATGTAAACTGATGTATAGTAACTTTATTTTGCGCGCAAGACTTAGCTTTTAGTTTAGCATTAAATCATGTTAGGCTTCTCTCGATGGCATTACTTATTAAATTTTCATATTTTTCTTGGAGTGTTACATTTTTAAAACTAAATTTATCGTATCATTGCATGCATTTCTTTAATTATAGTTGATAAAATTTGAAAAATTGATTTTTTTATCTTCGTTTTCAAGATGTTCACTTTTTATCGTGAGCTTTTGAAACCGTTTATATACATACATAAAGTGAAACATGACATCAAAGAAAAAAAAAGGAATTAAAAATTCCGAATAAGTTCAAAAATAACGAAAATTCGGTTTAATGGAAATGCGAACTATCAACGGAAAAGTTTCATAAATAACGTTTTAAGGTATTACGATATAATGTGATAATAGATCTATTTGAGGCATCCTATGTCCTATTATTTAAGTTTCAATGCGTTTTACACTATTTTGAAGTGCACAATTCGTTGAATAAGCAAAAAAAAAAAACAATAACTCTGAATGAGCACACAGAGCGCACATACTTTAATGTTACCGATTTATCCTTTGTGTATCCAATCCTGCATAATTTCATCTTTCATTCCATTTTTAAGTCTAAAAATATCGTGTACGGTGCATGAAACATACAAAACAAAAATTGGAAGAACTTTAAATCCGATTGTACTTGTAAGTCAAGCTCGCAAAGAAAAAAAAAACAAAAGGTTGAAATTAAAATGAATTACTTTACATCATAAACATTTTCCTTTTAGTAGCTTAGAGTGTCAGCAGAACCAGAAGCAGTAGGTGTGTATGTCGTAGAGTGGGCGGAGTTCGTGGTAATCCACGACTTTCGGTTTGGTTATGCGGAGTCGTAGTTTGCATTTTGGAAATTTTATTTGGCGTAGAGTATATTTGACATCGCGTCGGTATGCAAATAGGGCACACGTGAGTTGGAAAATTATACTCGAGCGTAGTCTACTCGCGTCAAGAACCACGACCAAAATGCTTCTCTGAGCTAGCTGGCCGACAAGCAGCCACTTCAGAGTAGACTGCGAATATCTGAACGTGTAGGCCTTAAGACGCATAGTTCGGTGAGGGTCTATAGCATGAGTGTATCCAATCTTTCAGACTAACGATAAAGTATCAAATTATACTTTGCTTTGAGAAAATAAGTGGATTATATTAGAAATGGTGCAAGATCGTTGATAGATTCGTGAAACGTATTGGGTTGAACTTATTCTCCGTTGATATTCATACTTTCCGAAGGATTTCGCAACATTTATAATAGATGAATGATGATGGTTGCCCCATAACGCCAGAAAATGTTCCGTCATCTCTAATCGCACCCGCGATGGGTAACGGAGCACTTTCGGACGTGATGACAGATGTGAGGGAGATTCGTGCATTCTACTGGATACCGTGAACAAGTGGAGTACTGAAAAACTAAAAACGGACATAAAAATAAAAAAATACTCCCAAAATGTGGACAGAAGTGAAAATTGGGATATACCGAGACTGAGAAATGAAGTCAAAACTTAAAAAATGCCATTAAAAAACGAATTAAAATTAATAGTGCATTAACTCAAGAGAATTGTGAGCTAAGAAAGATAACTGAAGGCATAAAACCCAGAAGACAAGAGTGAAGAAGAACAAAGTGAAACAAGAAAATGTATAGGCAAGAGTTAAAATAAATATAATGAATTATGATGTGGAAGGTGAAATCTCCAAGGTTATGATTTTTTCAGATTTTTCGACCACAGTTGTCCAATCACGGGAGGAGGCGGACACATATCTTTCATATATTTCCCCTCTTGCTGCACTTCACGAGGCTGGTAACCCAGTTTTCGAAAGATCTCAGCATGATCTTTCATTTCATGACAACCTTCGGTAAAAACCATTTTTACGGCTCCCTTTCAATATGAGGGGACCTTTAAAACAGTTGTACTATATATTCATTGCTGCCCAAACTTTCAAGAGGTTCTCACTTCTGAATTTTTTGTTTTTTGTAAATAGTGCAAAATTATAAAAAGAGTAATATTTAGCAAATGTTTATCATCAAAGTACTTTTAGATAACTCTGTGCAACACTAACTAGTTTTTAATGCTGTCATCTCTTTACAAAGTAAACAAAAGAGCCTAGGAAATATTGACAGCTATAATTTTTGTAAAGAAAAATACAATCTAGTGCCTTATAAACCAATATTTTGTAAAATCTAAATGAAAACGAACAACAAAATAGCTGAATATAATGACAAGTTATAGTTAAATTTTTTACGAACTCAAAAAATTACAATCTCATCCACTAAAGGTATACACAGAATAAACAACCGTTTTCGTTGGCAAGGGAGTATCACTATGAAATATAAACGAAAATAGATATATGTATGCATTTGGTAAATGGCCATTATCACTTTATATCAAAATAAATTAAAAAGCTAAGAAGAACCCTTAAGAACGTCGAATCAAAACCAAACATTCTTGTACTTCCAATTCTCGATGAGAACATTTTTTAAAGTATTTTTTGTCTTATTCTGAATTTCTTATTTTTTCTTGCCTGGGGCAGTAAACAAGTTAGCAGTTAAAAAACTTCCTCCACTATTTAACAAATCATTTTTGAAGATCTTGCCAGCTTTCACTCCTATAATAAAAAAAAAACCCTCGTTGCATAAACATCAATTCCTGAAAAATGTTTCGAAGATTGAATTCCTCCGGGAAAACTTATTTGTACATTTCACTCCATATATTTTTGCCTTCAATCAAATTCACCTTTTATCCATTGCATATGAATCATACTAAATAAGCTTTTTTTGAGTATCGCTATCTTTTACTTTATCTGAATATCCTAACAAATGTTAGTCCTAAATGTTGCAATAGTTCTCAGCATAATTTAACACGTTGGCCCAGAACAATCTAGAAATGTCACGTGGTATAAAAATTAAATATTTTCTAAACGATGAAGCGACTGAATTTTACAATAAAAAAAACTCTCCAATTCATTTTCAAGATTTCTAAAAGTAGAGCAACTAAACAACTGCTAGCACGAGCTCAAACCATTTGTTGTGCAAGGACTTTTCGCATCGTTTACGCCACCTAGGAGTAAGTGGCGAAAGATTCAAGCTTTTATCCTGCAGAAAGTGTCTCATAATATTGAAAGCAAATCATCATAATGGGTTGGTCCTTCAAGCTATATTTTCTCCAGTAAACTGTCTATTAGAGGTCACTACTGGTACTTAAATCGAGTCTTTCAAATGTAGTTGCAGCTGAAGCCAAGAGATTATTGTCTCATTTTTTGTACTCAATACGCTTGATGGGTGTTGATGTTGACTCCTGATTTCTGAGGAGATATATGAAGGGGACGAAATGTGGACGTTGAAATTTTTTTGCGGAATGTTTTGGTTAGATGAATGCTTTGCACTCCGGGGGCGAACATCGAAATTTGTTTGGTGTGCACAATTTAAATGTTTTATAATGATAATCGAAACATGAGAATATAAGTGTGAAAAATTTTTTCGAGTTTCATGAGGAAAATTCAAATAAAATTTGTTGAAGATTAATTATGAGTATTGGTTCTTACTTTAAGTAGTTTTGAGAGAAATGATGTTCTCTATTGAATTAATATGCTTTTATCACGTGTATTTGAATTCAATTAATAAGTGAATCGACGCATAATTTATATTGAAAGCCATTTGAAAAGTTTTAAAATAGAAAAAGAAAACTTGAGAGCAGCACACGAAAAATTTCTTCACCTGAGAAATTTTCAGCCGTTTTGAAAAATAAATTCTTCTTTAATATATATGTATGTTTAGGAGTTTTGAAAGGCTTAAGAAGTATATAAATTAAATTTTAAGTTCGAAAAATGCAAAAATCACTTATAAAACCAAATAAAATGCATGAACATTTGATGTGCCTTCGGATAGAATCAAATCTGGTTCTATATAAGATTATTTTGTCACTAATTGGTTTGGCGTTGAGAATCAAAACTTTTAGGAAAAAATTTAAAGTGCCTATAAAGGATGAAAGAATTCTTTTTTGTAGTCGGCACTGAATCGTTTTCCCCGTTTTAATAACATGTTAATAAATGGTTTTGATTCACTACCTGTTTCAAAGTATGTATGTATGTGTGATTGACTTGGCAGTGATTAGATAAATTTTATTTCAAATTTTTTGAAGTGTTTTAAAGTCGACTTTCTATTTAAAATTTTTTTCTTTTTTGATTTTATGATTTTTAGAAGTCACATTGGGCTCTTTAAAAATCTCAACGAGAATTAATGCTGAATAAATACCGATCTTTTTCCAAGTCAAGTACAACATTTTTGAATCCTGATGATGGAAGTAGTTTTAAAAGGCATTTAATTGCCTTGTAATTGATGCTATGATATCAGCACATTTTTTCCATGAGCTTAGGAATCCAATGATAAATTTATAAAAGTAGCGCTAATAATTACATCTTGTCGAAAACTTCAATTTAGGAGTGATGTTGAATATATTTCACAACGTTGAGAAATTTATTCTTTTCTAATTCTTTTAGTTTTTTTACAATGTTGTATCAAATGAAAAGCCTTGACAAGATTTTTGAACATCAGTTATCAATATTACAATATCGATAACGAGGTAGGCAGGGGAAGTGATGGAACACGAAAAAGTGTGATTCCCCTCGCGGATGGACACATGTGGACCGAAAAGTCTGAGGAAAACGTCTAGGTGTTTTAATTATTAGCATTTTAATTTAATTTAATCGTCTAGGTGTTTTAATTAAAATATTGTATGTTTTTTGATTATCAACACACCAAAAACTGTTTTAAAATTGGGACGACAATTGAAATTTCTAACACGTTTTAATTTAAAACGTTGGGATTTGTACTAAAATGAGCAGGCACTGCTCGTAAAACCACAGGATGGCCGATCCTACGCAGAAGTGCTACGAGATATCAGGGCAAATATAAGGCCCGAAGACACCAACATTACCATTAAAGACGACCAACGTGGTCGGGCCACATACTACTGGTCGAATTCGGAGCAGAGGCCGACAATTGAGAAGCATTCTATGACCCAGGGGGGATGGTTTCGTGTGGGCTCGCTCCTCAATGACCACCTTCTTTAGTGTGTACCTAACGCCAAACGAATCTAACATATATCATCTTTCGAAGCCAAGCTTAATGTTTTGGAGGGCACTGTCTCGAACACAGGCGGCAATGTGCTCGTTGGGGGAGACTTCAACGCTAAAGCAACCGAATGGGGCATGCCTCAAACAGATCCACTAGGAAAACGAATTCTTGAAATGGCTGCTAGGATGGCGCTTGTCGTACTAAACACCGGAAATGCAACAACTTTCGGTCGTATTGGCTGGAAAGGAACCATACCGGACGTGACATTCACCTCTTAGTCAATACTACGGGGGATACACAATTGCAAAGTATTAGAGGACTACTCAGCCCGTGCAGTGCATTCTGCTTGAGATCCATGATGTTGTCTTCCGACGTCCGTGCGCTCGGCTTTCTACAATTAGCTGGAACATAGGAAGGATGGACGTTGAGAAGTGAGTCGAGGTACTCACGACAGGTGCTCCACTCCAGGAAGATTCGCAGGGGACGGAAGAACTGGCGGCTCAAGACGTGGTGAACTCAACTATGAGCATCATCACGTCTGCTTGCAACGTTTCTATACCCCGTCGAAACCCCGGGACCGCCAACCCGGCAGTGTACTGGTGGTCGACTGAAATCGCTGAAAAGTGAAGAAAGTGTCAAAAGCTTCGGCGCGAGGCTCAACGGGTGCGGAACCCTGACAAGCCATGCAACCAGGTAGCAGTATATAAGTCGGCCAGGGAATGCCTTCACAAATTGATTAACAACAGCGAGCCTCACGGCTGGTAAGATCTAGTGGACAATGTGAGTAAGGATCCGTGGGGCCTTGGCAACAAGCCAGTTATGCGGAAGCTTGGTGTCCTACGAACACCTTGGATACATGATGCGGGAAAGATGGAAGAGATGGTGGGGGCCTCTTTTCCGCCCATCCCGTCCATGTTGACGCTGTGAACGGTCAAACAAAAATCGAGTGTCGACTCTGCACACAGCCAAAACTGGATGAAGCAGTCCTTTCCTTGAAAGGCTCCAGGTCCAGATAGTGTTCCAGCTGAGGTGTAGCAATCTGTCTATCACCACTGTCCTAACTTGTTGCTCAGCACATTCAACACTTACCTATGGGATGAGGTTTAAGGTGGCGAGGCGCGTGCTGATCAGTAAGGGGAACGGAAATCCCGGATTGCCGTCTGCATATCGCCCGTTATGCATGCTAGACACGGCTAGGAAAGTGCTAGAGAAACTCACCAAGGGAAGACTCACTAACGCGATTCGTCCTGATGGGGACGTATCTCCTCGGCAGTACGGCTTTAGAGTGGGGCGTTCCACCATTGATGCAATTGCAGAGATGGTGAGCACCACGTTGGGAATACCTTCAACTCCGCTAGATGGGTGGATATTCTGGATACGCTGGAAAACCCTTTTCAAGTTCCAGAGTATCTAATACGGCTTCTGAGGAACTACCTGAAGGACCGATGCCTTCTCTACAACAAGACACAGGGCCAACGAAAGATGGATCCTTGGTCCAGACGTGTGGGACGTGGCTTACGACAGATTACTGAGACTAGAGATGCCAGATGAGCGGTGCTTGATCGGCTATGCGGATGATTTTGCGGCTCTGGTCGCTGGACGCACCGTTGAACAAGCGCAACTTAGGCTAGGTAAGCTAATGCGCCATGTGAGAAACTGGATGACTGCTAGTGGGTTCAATTTAGCACTGGAGAAAACCAAAGCGGTCATCTTGACAAAAAAAAAATCCCTGGAGTAAGGATGATCAGTATTGGAGACATACTAATCGAATCGAAGCCTGCGGTGGAGCACCTGGAGCTACTGATCAACTCAAAGATGAGTTTCTCTGAGCAAATCAGGGCAACGGCTGAGAAGGCTGCTTCGGGAGTATCGGCTCTGAATCGATTTATGGGCAACGTAGGGGACCCAACCCATCAAAAAGACGCCTCTTTATGAGCGCTGTAGGGTCAGTGTTACTGTCTGGAGCAGAAATAAGGGGCAGCGCTCTCAATAAGGAGGTATACTGAAAACGCTTGATATAGGTACAGAGAAGAGGAGCACGAAGAATTGTATCTTCATACCCCACAGTCTCGGATTCAGTGGTAAGAGTTATTGCAGGCATGATACCTGTTGCTCTCCTTGCTAGAGAGCGCCAAGCTATTTAGCTGCATCAAAACAAGGACGCGCGGAGAGACAGTCCTCACTCAACGATTGGCAGTAGTCTTGGGTGAATCGCACAGAGGCAAGGTGAAGTGTTTGCCTCATCCTGGATGTGAGACCATTACTCAACCGAAGGCATGATGAGACTGACTTCTATCTGACCTAGCTTTTAAGCGGGCA
>OZ017743.1:5213955-5228955 GCA_963969285.1 Odontomyia ornata | reverse complement strand
GCTGCCGCAAGGGCGAATCGCTGGAATAACCAGGAACGAGCAACTGCATTGATTCTTGCTCTAAGAAGCCCAGCTGCCGAGCTTTTGCAGACGATCCCCGTTGAACTGCACTCAAACCCGAATGCTATAATGAATGCGCTCGACATGCGTTATGGAGACGATCATCTAAAGCAGATTTATCGGTCACAGCTAAGGCATCGAATGCAGAAGTCAGGTGAAACCCTACAACAGCTAGCCCAAGACATTGAGCGACTGGCACTTTTGGCCCAGAACATCGAGATGATGCAGCGACAGAAGCATTCATCAGCGCACTAAAGGACCCGGAATTGCAACAAGCCGTGCGTTTAGCTCAAAAGCAAACGGTTAAGGACGCATTGGCTTATAGTCTGAACTTTGAGGCAGCGAAAAATGTGACTCGTACCACTGCCCGGGTTCGCGAGGTAGTGACAGACGAGTGCAGGTGTGAGCACGTGGAAATTGAGCGAGACCCGCATGTAAATGGTGCGCCTAGATGCTGGAATTGCGGAGAGGAGGGGCACCTGCAAAGAGACTGCAAGAAGCGAAGAAAACCGAGCTATTGTTCAGGGTGTGCAGCTAGGAGGAGATCCAGACCGAGTCAGGAGCCCAGAATGGAAGCCCTTCAAACAGAGGGGTCGGGAAACATGTAAGAGCCAACTTCGTGGGCAGAGGTTGGCTAGGAGGATCAATGTCCCCAGCACCACCATCACCGTGTCAAGATTACATCGTGAAGAAGCGGACTTATGCCTTCCGGGTCAAGTTGACGGAGAACACTGCACTATAACAATCGACACTGGTGCAACCCGATCGATTATCCGACCAGACCTAGACAGCAACAACTTCACAAGGGCAGAATTTTCTCACTAAGGACAGCTACGGGAGAAACTGCACCTGCTCATGGAGAGGTCAACCTCAAGATACAGTTGGGAGACCTTGTGTTCCGACCTAATTTTCTGGTCGCGAACATTATGGATGACTGCGTACTTGGAATGGATTTTCTGCGACCACATGGAATCACGTTGGATTTGGGCAAACGTGTATTGAAATGGCAGAATGTCGAAGTACTGATGGAGGATCCCAGCGTCCAAATTCCCAAGATGAATGTAGTGGTATGTACTCAAACTGATGTACCGAATTCTTCCGAAAGCATTGTATGGGCCAAGCTTGATGGTGATTCTGGAGACCACCGATCTTATCTGATAGAGCCAACAAAGACGTCCGCATTGCGCAGTTTGATTGTAGGACGATGCCTTGTAAGATCTTTAAGGAACGGATATGTGCCGGTTAGAGCCCTTAACACCGCAGACTCATCCACGAGCATCAAAGCGGGAGAAGTCATCGGCAGCTGCCAGCCTGTTTCTACCATCACCTCTTTGGAAGCTACTCACGACCATCATTGAAAAAGGAGGCAAGACACAGACAAAGCCCGGGAATCCACGTCTGCAATATTGAAGCAGGTCAAATTGCCAGTGCAGCTATTCAAGCGAGCTTCTGATCTGGTCACCAAGTACAGTGACATCTTCTCAACAAGCCCGGATGACCAAGGCCGAACGAGTCTGGTAACTCACGTCATAGATACACAGGGAGCCAAGCCGATTCGACAAGCACCGAGACGTCTCCCTATAGCCAAGCAAGGAGAAGTGAGCGCGCTGATCTCGGACATGGAAAAACAAGGCGTTATTGAACCTTCTGTCAGTCCATGGGCCGCGCCTGTAGTTCTAGTAAAGAAAAAGGATGGTAGCACTCGCTTTTGTGTCAACTATAGGCAGCTGAACGACGTCACTAAGAAAGATAGTTACCCACTCCCACGCATCGATGACATCATGGACACTTTAGCCGATGCAAAAAGGTTTTCTACACTCGATCTCAAGAGTGGCTACTGGCAGGTAGAAATTGACAAGAAGGACCGCGAGAAGACCGCATTTTCAGTTGGGACCGGATTGTGGCAATTTGTGGTGATGCCGTTTGGGCTTTGCAATACTCCAGCCACTTTCGAACGCTTGATGGAGTACGTGCTACGTGGTCTAACCTGGAAAACCTGCTTGGTGTACCTAGATGACATCATCGTCATCGGTAGAACGTTCGAAGAGCATGTGCGGAACTTAGAAGAGGTTTTCTCCCGATTACGACTGGCAAATTTGAAACTTAGTCCCGTCAAGTGTACCCTTTTCGCAGCTGAAGTAAAATACCTGGGACACGTCGTATCAGCAGAAGGGGTCAAAACAGACCCTGAGAAAATTGAAGCCGTGAAAAGCTGGCCAACACCAAACAACAAGCGCCAACTACGAAGTTTTCTGGATCTGGCAACCTACTATCGAAGATTCGTCAAAGACTTTGCCAAAATAGCTAAGTGTCTCCATCAGCTAACCGAGCAAAATCGTCCGTATGTCTGGAATGAACAATGCCAGACAGCCTTTGAGCCCCCGAAGGAAAAGCTGTGTGAATCACCCGTGCTGGCGTATCCGAAACCTGGAAAAATGTTTGTAGTTGACACCGATGCAAGCAACGGCGGTATTGGAGCTGTACTCTCCCAGCAGATCAATGGCGAAGAAAGAATCCTCTCTTATTACAGTCGAGTTCTCTCAAAAAGTGAGAGGAACTACTGCGTGACCAGGAAGGAGCTATTGGCTATAATAGAGGCCACCAAGCAGTTCCACAAGTATCTATATGGCCAGAAATTTGTTCTTCGAACGGACCATGCATCACTGAGATGGTTGCTCAACTTCAAAAACCCCGAGGGACAAGTTGCGAGATGGATCGAAAGATTGCAATCATACGACTACGAAATTGTTCATCGGAAGGGCGGAGTTCATGGAAATGCTGACGCCCTATCCCGCCGTCCATGTCCAGCTAACTGCAAGCGTTGCCGACGGATTGAGGAAAAGGAACCGCTCGTTGATCTGCGATTGATAACGGCGGAATTCGATGAAGGTTGGTCATCGGAGGAGATTCGAAACGCCCAGTTAGCCGATGAAGACATCGGACCATTCCTAGTATGGAAGGAGACGACTGGGCGACCTGAGTGGAAAGACGTTTCAATGCATGGCGCAACCCTGAAAAGCTATTGGGCACAATGGAACTCCCTCCGGGTGGAGGGTGACGTACTCAAGCGGAAATGGGAAACGGCGGATGGTAGCTCCTATAGGATGCAAACTATACTTCCCAAAAGCCGAATCCACGATGTGATTAAGGAAATGCATGAAGGATCCTCGGGAGGCCACCTTGGTTTTAACAAGACCTTAGCGAAATCGCGGGAAAGGTTCTACTGGCTCCACGCTCGAGAAGACGTACAGGACTGGTGTTGCAGATGCACAATCTGCGCTTCCGTCAAAGGCCCAAAGCGACGACTGAGAGGACAAATGCAAACCTATAACGTAGGCGTGCCATTCGAAAGGATTGCTGTTGACATCGCAGGACCCTTTCCTGAATCCGATTGGGGAAATCGATATACGCTGCTTGTAGCCGATTATTTCAGCAAGTGGCCCGAGGTCTACCCCATTCCCAACCAGGAAGCAACTACCGTAGCGGAACAGCTGGTATTAAATTGGGTCAGTAGGTACGGCGTACCTTGCGAATTACATTCAGATCAATGCCGAAACTTTGAGTCACTAGTTTTTGGCGAAATGTGTGAACTACTGGGAATACGGAAAACGAGGACAACACCGCTGCATCCCCAATCCGATGGAATGGTCGAACGGTTCAACGGCACGCTCAATAAACATCTGGCCAAGATGGTTGACGAGAACCAAAGGGACTGGGACCGACATATCCCACTATTTTTGATGGCGTACAGAGCTGCCGAACACGCATCGACGGGCCAAGCCCCAGCCAAAGTAATTTTTGGAAAGATGTAATGGTTTAATGTCTACGTGCGAACGCGGAACCGACCTCTCATCGGTTCTAGACGTTAAGTCAGAGTAGTGCCAACGGATGGTACCAACCGGTCAACCAATCCGTGCACCGTAACCCATTCACGCGGTGGCTGCTTGTCGGCCAACTAGATCGGAGAGGATTTCGGTCGCGAGTCTCCGAATGGGTTACGCTCATTTACATATCTCAGCCACCTATACACGCCCGTTTTCAAACGCGTTACAAAACAAAACCATACGGAGAGGAAACCTATTCTACGTTACTCCGTTTTTCTTCCTATGACCAGTCAAAAGAACAAAATCTAATTTTTATTGCGCGTTCCCGAATTTCTGACGCGGCACCGAAAAGTATACTACGTTAACTCAACCCGACGAAAGCTACGTTAAAGAAAAATAAAAAACAACTAAGGTACCGCGTACCGCGCGCGACGCGAAACCGACCTCAGCGGATTTTTTTCCAAACCCTACCCTCGTGACGGCATACTTACCCTGCACCTCATTTCCCGCTGAAAAGCAGAACTACTGGAAAGGAAAGTCGATTTTTTCGTTAGCAATTCATTTTGTTATTTAATAAAATATTTATAGTTGTTGTGAAATAATGTACAAAAATATTAAGGATGATGAAAAGTAGAGTTATAATTATGTTTCGAGTAAATGTTTTTGATTGTAATTTTCCTCAATTATAATTTCAAAGATAAGTGTTGGTTGGTTTTGGAAATGATTAGAACCTGGAGGTAAACTTTAGCAAGGTTTGTATGTTAATAATTTCTTGATTGTTTCGATTTTTTTTTTTTTTTTTTTATAGATTTACAAATTCTTAATGACTAGGAAGAAACTATCTCTAGAGATCTGAAGTGCTTTTATAGCACTCCATAATCCCGGTCAATATTGTTCCACGCAGTGTATGCTAATTTATTGAAAAACATTACCTGTCGGCAGGTAAAAACGGAATTCATTCACGAAAAGAAAATACAATTTGTTTAATCCAATACAAACACTTATCTTTGAAATCATTAATGCTAATTACAAAAGATAAATTGTACAAATACAAATAGCGAGTTTGACAAATCAAAATTAAATAACTTCCATTTGTTGTGGTGTTATAAAAACACTCATGTGAGAAATAAGAACATTTAAAACTAAATTGTCAAATTGTATCGGTAGTAGAGTAAGTTTATAATGTATACCAAATAATCCTAGGGCTTACGAAAAGATCTTAAAATTAGCGTTGTTACTTCTCTCTTGTAAATTTTATACAAAGAAAAACTTAGTATTAAAATTAAATTTTGTGTATTCTATAGATATATATTTCTTCTCGTTAGCTCTTTTCTATTCTATTCTCGACTAAAATTACTATGTTTTTAATAATTATTACATTTTTTTATGTTTCGCGGGGTATTTACATGTTTATTGTTGACACATCTCTGGACTCGTCATTTATACTGAGATTTTATAGGAAATCAATTGAAAATTAAGAAAAACAATTATATTAGAATGTGAAAGTATAAAAGATTTTTTTTTCACTTACTTTTCATTCACTTGCGTGTTATAAACTATTTATCTACTTTTTCTTTGATGAAATTTGTATTGTGTTTGTGTTGTAGGTTTCAATTTGAATTGTATTGCATTTTATTTATCATAGTATAAAAATCGTTTACGTGGAAATCAGAGAATAGTAAGAAATTTTAGAATAAAGAAATTAGAATAAATTCTTACGTTTGAGAGAGAGAGAGAGAGGACGCAGTTTACACTTCGGGGGTCAGTATGAAGAGCTTAAGTCGATATGGTACCTATATTTATTGATTTAATATATTTATATATGCGAGAAGGCACTCATACACTGCACTCTACAAATCACTGAGTTTTTTTTTCTCTATCGCACTTGCACAATCATTCTACTGTAATTTGTTTTCAATCATTGTTCTTGTTTTCTTTAGTGTTCCGAACACGCGCATTGTGCAGGACACAATCATTAATACATACACACTTTCTTATATTGTAGATAGTGTATATATAGAGACAATTTCTATTAATAGTTTTACGTACAACATTTAATATAGAATTTGAACATTTTAAAAATGTTATTTTATATCAATTTTTGTTTCTTTTGTTTTCACTTTCACTAGAAGTTTATATTACAATCTTTCTTGGGTTTTGTCTTTAGTTTAGTCCACGTTCTTTTTCTTGTTGTTTTACGAGTAAAATCCTTTTTGTTTCAATCATTATTCATACCCTGATCATTTACTACATTACAGAATATTTCTCTTTGCATCATTATTTCGCACTTATCACCAGTTTTCCTCACATTTCGATTCCTTTTAGACTATCAGCTTCGCGATAACTGGCAATTCAATCTCGTAAAAATTTATAAAAATTTCAATCATTTGCTTCTTCTTACACAAACGAAAACGACTTTCCCTACTTTCTCACTCTCTCCCTACTTAGAATGAAAACCTACTTGAATCGGTTGAATGAGGCGTTCAATATTACTTCTAACGTTTACTTTGTTTTCAAAAATAACTTGATCCAATTGTATCTTTGCTTTAATCTTTACCTAGCATTCTTTTCTTAGATTAGACCTACTTTGGGAACTCTTTTAAAGTCAAAACATCCCACCTTACCGTTGTTGAGGTTTATGCTAAAAATTCCAGTGCTTACGATTTTCGATCAATTAGCTAAAGGGTCGCAACTAGACGATTGACTTCCAACAATAGGTGCGGCGGCAGAAATTTCGATGAGGGTATAATTTTTGTAGTTTCAGTTTCCGCTGAACTTATTTGGATTTTTATTTTATCCGTTGATATATTACGCGATCTGCGATTATCTCTCGCCTTGGCTTCGTAACGTAATTAATTTGAAGTCAATAACTTTGTTTATTTGATATCCGCAGGCCAATCCTCTTTTTTCTTTAAAAGCCGTCGGGCCTTGCTTAGTTGTGTGAGCAGACGCGTTTCGACTACTTTGAGTCATCTTCAGTGTCTAAAGGATGTGTTGAAGGGAGCAACTTTATATAGTCGTAGGATGGGTAATTAGCGAATAGGTAATTAGCGGATGGGTAATTGGCGGATGGGTAATTAGCGGATGGGTAATTAGCGGATGGGTAATGAGGTCAGGAAGTAAATTACTCAATTATACCAGGTAGGGGGATATTATGTTTTTGTTTTTTTGCTTGTTGGCTGTCCGTTTGTTCTGTTTCATCTCGTTTCCGTTTTCGTCTAAGAGTGTGGTCTAGGACTGAGAAAATTGCGTCGGAATTGGTATCAACGAACAACTTGTTACCAATTCCGACGCAATTTTCTCAGTCCTAGACCACACTCTTAGACGAAAACGGAAACGAGATGAAACAGAACAAACGGACAGCCAACAAGCAAAAAAACAAAAACATAATATCCCCCTACCTGGTATAATTGAGTAATTTACTTCCTGACCTCATTACCCATCCGCTAATTACCCATCCGCTAATTACCCATCCGCTAATTACCTATTCGCTAATTACCCATCCTACGACTATATAAAGTCGCTCCCTTCAACACATCCTTTAGACACTGAAGATGACTCAAAGTAGTCGAAACGCGTCTGCTCACACAACTAAGCAAGGCCCGACGGCTTTTAAAGAAAAAAAAAAAAGTAATTAATTTGACGTTGATAATTTTTTCTCTCGATTATCGGCTGAATTACTTCGGGCCGTGTTTATTTACGAGTACTTCCGCGCGCACTCACTAGCCTTCTTGTGATTCTGCAAGAAAACTTCAGACCCGGGTTTACGCGAGTAGTCATGTGACTTTTGAATTTCACAAACAACACTTCACGCTTCAATTAGACCTTGTTATTGTTTCTCTATCAACGGTTACACGTCCCGCTTTCTTAACTTTCCGACCTCTTCGCTCGAGCTCTTAAACACAACTCTTCGGATGAGTATGCTTCTTCCTCACCTTCCAGGTTTCCTAACCGAACGTCATATTCTGAATGTTCCTCTTCTTCCTCCAGAATTTCGTCATCATCTTCTTCTTCATTATCATCTCCATTCTCTTTTCTTTTTCGCCTTCTTTGTTTTTAATCTTAAATTATTAATCCTAAACACTTTGAACTGATATAGTTCCCCACGTAGAAAAACGACGCATCCAATCAATACTGAATACGCTCGTCTAGAAACTTCTGTGTTATCTTGTAGTATTAATTATGTGTAGTTTACTTTTTTCATTACAATCGAGGTATTGCAAAAGCTTCCCATAGCTAGAATGCATCTACGCGCCGGTCACCTGCGCTCCCTACTTGGATTTAATCGTTTTAAAACTAACCTGCAACAGCCGGTTGCCGAGCGTGTATCCATTAAGAGCACGTATCGCCATTGCAGCTTCATCATAAGTTGTCAACGACACGAATCCGTATCCTTTTTTTTTTGTTTTTGCACTCAAGTTTCCCACGCTGTTTTGCGAGGATTGAAACAGTTTTCCGGGACGAATCGACCGTGGAGCAATTTCTGATTACTGAACACGAACAGCTGTTAGCGCTACAAAATCGAAATATTACACAAATCTCCGAAAATTTAAAGAAACTTCGTGATTATACCTACATGCGATCACTTCGTATTTGTGCACCGTTCGTTCTGTTTGATTCCTGCTGCGTGGCGGCCCTCCAAGGTAACCTCCTTCTGCGTCGCGGCCACTACCTCCACACTTCAATTCCATGTGGCTGTCAAATTCTGTTGGCGTCCGACGACAAAATAGACGTGGGATGTGCACTGGTCGCAACCAACGTCAAATGACAAGCCACCTAGCAGCGAAGTGTGTTGGTAGTGGGCACCAGCGGCGTCGCATGATTCATTACAAAGACTATTCGTCTGCCAGCCGATATAAAGTTCGGAACACCCCCTGAGAAACCTCAAACGATCTCGGAGTACACAAATGATCTAAGGCAACGGTTGAACCAGATACATCGGACAGTGCGAAATCACCTCGAATCGGCTACTGACCGCATGAAGACCAGGTATGATCTCAAGGCAAACTCTACTGGCTTCCAGCAAGATGACTTGGTATGGCTATATAACCCGCAACGGCGAAAGGGTAGGTCTCCATAGTTGCAACATAATTGGGAAGGACCATACCGAGTTGCAAAGCGAATCAACGACGTCGTATATCGAATACAGGAACATCGTAAGCCAAGAGCCAAAATGAAAATCGTGCACCTGGACCGTCTTGCCCCATATTACATCCAGGGAGAATTGACTACAACTGGCGACACATCTTTTCGGGGCGAAAAGAACTGAGGTGGGGGCAGTGTTACATGTACAAATAATTCTGCGAGCTACTGTCGCAATTGTTTTCACAACAATGAAGAACACGAATTTACTCGAAACCACGAGAACCCACCAAGCATGAACAACATCTGAAAGTGAGTCACTGCTCCATTCATTTGCAGTCGCTCGAATGTTCCCGCGAATTCGCCAATGTACGGGAACTGGGTTGAATGACTACAGACCCTATATAAAGGCGAGCTGAATGAATGGGGGGATCATCATTCATTACAACTGTGATAGAAAACTGCGATACGCGAAGTACAGGCGATATTGATTGTTTGAGTGTGAAGTGATTTTAGTAGACAATTGCGATAAATGATGTCCATAAATACAAGTGGAAGGTCGAATTTTAATAGTGAAAATTAAAGTTGTTAAATTGTTAGTGAAGTGATTGTGCATTTTTGACAAATTAAATAAACTCTTTTAATTTAATGTTTAAAAGACATTGCGTTTTCACTTTCCCGGAACATTAAATTATTGGCCGCGAACCAAAACACGCGACAATATATATATATATATATATATATATATATATATATATATATATATATATATATATATATATATATCTACATATATATATATATATTTATATATATATATATATATATATATATATATATATATATATATATCTACATATATATATATATATATATATATATATATATATATATATATATATATATATATATATATCTACATATATATATATATATATATATATATATATATATATATAAATATATATATATATATATGTATATATATATATATATATATATATATATATATATATATATATATATATATAGGATGTTTTAGATCGAAACCCGTGATTTCTGTTTTGACCACCAAAGTATAGCTCCGATTTGTACCTATACTGATCCAAAGATTCATTCAAGAGTGTGATAAACCCCACAATAAAAAATACCGAGTCGAACCATTTGAAATAAAATGGCGGCCGCTCAAAGTTAAACAATAAAAAAGCATTTCAGGGTCAGGTCAGAACATCAATTTCTCAAAGCTACAATTTTTCACATTAAGTTGTTGAAATGTGGTATTGTCAATCGCAGTAATTGTTTTTTTAAAACTACCTGTATTCATAAGTCAGGTCGGGTACTTTTGGGACTACCCTCGTACCACCTAGTAGAAATTGTAACCAATTTAATTTTAGTCACAATTATTTTTCTCTACGATGCACCGCTTTCGAGATATGTAGCCAAAACTGAATAAATAGCCCTGTAAGACTCGCCTGCATACTCGGGAGACACGAAATTCAACGGACTTTATTTGGTATTAGTCAGGCAACCTCTTCATACACATTTCTGAAATTTTTGACAACATGACTAAATGATGACTTCATTTTGACGAGTAGGGCGGATAAGTTATTCTTCATTAATTCTAATGCTCCAGATACATTACAAGCTTCGGAAGTAAGTTTGAGCCAAAAAGATCACGTGCTCGACTTTCGTTCAGAACGAGATTCAGATATAGAATCGTCATTCAGAATGTCCAGTTGTATATACTGAAACATTAATAAAATATTTGTACTGTAATTAATTGACTAAGTAATTTAAATTTCGCTTTTCGAAACTTGTCTAGATTTCCTGTAATGTGTCCACTTGTGCAGATTTCAAAAGTTCAAAGCACATTGTAGGTTCATGATATAGATTCAATTGTAGTGTGTTTTGAGCATAAGATGCGTTCTGTCATCTAGTTTCAGCCACGTTGGGATGACGGTTCTCTGGTGTTCATTGAAATCAAACAGTAATGGCCATGAACAGTACTTAGATGGGAAGCAGAAGGTACTGGTTCGATGTTTTGGAATTTGCTTTTCCAAATTAATTGCGACTAAAATAAATCGATACAGAATCGGTTGCAAAACGCAAAAAGCACGAACAACGTTCTGACACTGTCCGATTTGCAGAATTTTTAGAGCAAGTGCAAGCGATTATAGACGAGGACCCTTCAACATCAATGAGGGTCCTTGCGAGTGAGCTTCATGTTTCTGAGCGCCTTATTCGTAGAGTTGGCCACAAAGACCTTCGGTATAAGTCTTACGTGATGCGCAGACAGTTCATTTCGGGACGAACAGGGGAACAGAGAGTTCTCCGATCAAAACGTCTTTTAAACAAAATCAAACATCCTGAGGCACCCAAAATGTTATGGTATTTTTCCGACGAACAAAATTTTGACCAAAATCAAAAGATCAATCGCAGAAATGACAGATGGCTATGTTCAAATCCTACGGAGGTTCCTGTTGTAATCCACACAAAATTTCGTACCACTGTTATGGTTTTAGACGTTGTCAGCAACGAAGGACACGTTATGCCACAACACTTTATATATATATATATATATATATATATATATATATATATATATATATATATACATATATATATATGTTTATATATATATATATATATATATATATGTATATATTTATATATTTATATATATATATATATATATATATATATATATATATATATATATATATATATATATATATATATATATATATATATATATATATATATATATATATATATATATATATATATTCGCGGCCGATAATTTTAAATTTCCAGGTAAGTGAAAACGCACCATAATTTAAATTAAGTTAAAAGAGTTTATTTACTAAGAATGCACAATCATTAATTTCACTATTTTACAAATAATAAAAATGTTATTATTTTTCACTTGTCTATAAATTTATATTCCAACTGTCTGTATCACGAAAATCTCTTAATTATCAATCAATATCGCCTTTAATTCGCGCTCCACTCTTATCGCAGTTTTTACTATCCCCCTTCCAATCATTCAGCTCGGCTTTATATAGGGTCTCTAGTCCTTCGATCCATTTCTCGTATATTGGCGAATGTCCTGTCGAGAGCTACCGGGAATATTCGAGCAATTCTGAATGACCGCAGTGACGTCACTTTCAGATGTTGATCATGAATCTTGTGCTTTCGAGTACATTCGTTGATCATGATATTATTAATATTTGCGACAACAATTGCGACGGTAGCTCGCAGAATTGTTTGGACATGTAACACTGCCCCCACCTCAGTTCTTTTCGCCCCGAAAAGATGTGTCGCCAGTTTTAGTCAAGTCTCCCTGGTTGTAATATGGGGCAAGACGGTCCAGATGCACGATTTTCATTTTGGCTCTCGGCTTACGGTGTTCCTGTATGCGATATACGACGTCATTTATTCGCTTTGCAACCCGGTATGGTCCCTCCCAATTATGCTGCGACTTCGGAGACCGGCTCTTCCGCCGTTGTGGGTTGTATAGCCAAACTAAGTCATCTTGCTGGAAGCCAGTAGAATTAGCTTTTAGATCATACCTCGTTTTCATGCGGTCAGTAACCGATTCGAGGTGTTTTCGCACTGTCCGACGTATCTGGTTCAACGGTTGCCTTAGCTCACTTGTGTACTCCCAGATCGCTTGAAGTTTCTGAGGGGGTGATCCGGACTTTATATCAGCCGGCAGATGAATAGTCTTTCCAAAAATAACTTTGGCTGGGGCTTGACGCGTCGATGCGTGTTCGGCAGCTCTATACTTCATCAAGAAAAATGGGATGTGCCGGTCCCAGTCTCGTCAATCATCTTAGCCAGGTGTTTACTGAGTGTGCCGTTGAAACGTTCGACCATTCCATCGGATTGGGAAAGCAGCGGTCTTGTCCTCGTTTTCCGTATTCCCATCAGCTTGCATATTTCACCAAACACTAGTAACTCAAAGTTTCGGCCTTGATCCGAATGTAGTTCACAAGGAACGCCGTACCTATTGACCCAATTTAATACTAGCTGTTCGGCTACAGTAGTTGCTTCCTGGTTGGGGATGGGGTAGACCTCGGGCCACTTGCTGAAATAATCGGCCACAACCAGCGTGTATTGATTTCCCCACTCGGATTAAGGAAAGGGTCCTGCGATGTCAACAGCAATCCTTTCGAACGGCATTCCCACGTTATAGGTTTGCATTTGTCCTCTCAGTCATTGCCTTGGACCTTTGGCGGAAGCGTAAATTTTGAATCTACGGCACCAGTCCTCTACGCCTCCATGAGCATGAAGCCAGTAGAACCTTTCCCGCAATTTCACTAAGGTCTTATTAACACCAAGGTGGCCTCCCAGGGATCCTTCGTACATGTGTAGTTTACATCCTATAGGAGCTGCCATCCGCCGTTTCTCATGTCCACTTGAGTACGCCACCCTCCACCTGAAGGAAATCCATTGTGCCCAATTACTTTTCAGGGTGGCGCCATGCATTGAAACGTCCTTCCACTCAGGTTGCCCAGTTGTCTCCTTGCACACGAGCAGTGGTCCGGTGTCATGATCGGCTAGCTGGGCGTGTCAAATCTCCTCCGACGACCAACCTTCATCGAATTCGGCCGTTATCACTCGCAGATCAACGGTCGGCTCATTTTCCTCAATTCGTAGGCAATGCTTGGAGTTAGCTGGACATGGACGACGAGATAGGGCGTCAGCATTTTCCGATGAACAGTTTTGTAGTCGTATAGCTGCAATCTTTCGATCCATTTCGCAACTTGTCCCTCGGGGTTTTTGACGTTAAGCAGCCATCTCAACGATGCATGGTCTGTTTGAAGAACAAAGTTCTGGCCATATAGGTACTTGTGGAACTACTTGGTTGCCTCTATTATAGCCAATAGCTGCTTCCTGATCACATAGTAGTTCCTCTCACTTTTTGAGAGAACTCGACTGTAATACGAGAGGAATCTTTCTTCGCCATCAAATACAGCTCCAATCCCGCCGTTGCTTGCATCGGTGTCAACTACAAACATTTTTCCGGGTTTCGGATATGCCAGCACGGGTGATTCACACAGCTTCTCCTTCAAGGTCTAAAAGGCTGCCGGGCCTGGCAACTTCTCCCGCTTTGATGCTCGTGGTTGAGTCTGCGGTGTTAAGGACTCTAACCAGCACTTATCTGCTCCTTATAGATTTTACAAGACTTCATCTCAAAATCAAACTGCCCAATGCCGATCTCATCGTTGGCTCTATCTAAGATCGGTGGTCTCCAGAATCACCATCAAGCTTGGCCTGCATAATGTTCTCGGAAGATTTCCGTACATCAATGCCAGCACATACTACCACATTTATCTTGGGAGCTCGGACGCAGGGATCCTCCATCAATACTTCGACATTTCGCCATTTCAATACCCGTTTGCCCAAATCCAACGTGATTCCATGTGGTCGCAGAAAATCCATTTCGAGGATGCATTCATCCATAATGTTCGCGACCAGAAAATTATGTCGGAACGCAAGGTCTCCCAACTGTATCTGGAGGTTGACCTCTCCACGGACAGGTGCAGTTTCTCCCGTGGCTGTCCGCAGTGAGAAAATCCCGCCCTTGGGAAGAAGTTGTTGCCTCACTAGGTCTGGCCGGATAATCGATCGGGTTGTACCAGTGTCGATTATTATGGTGCAATGCTCTTCGTCAACTTGACCTGGAAGGCATAAGTCTGCTTCTCCACGATGTAGTCTTGACACGGTGATGGGGGTGTTGGGGACGTCAATCCTCCTAGCCAACCTCTGTCCCAAGAAGTTGACACACACATATATATATATATATATATATATATATATATATATATATATATATATATATATATATATACATGTATATATATATATATATATATATATATATATATATGTATATATATATATATATATATATATATATATTTATATATATATATATATATATATATATATATATATATATATATATATATATATATATATATATATATATATATATATATATATATTTATATATATATATATATAG
>OZ017743.1:5176455-5208955 GCA_963969285.1 Odontomyia ornata | reverse complement strand
TCTGAATAAGTTTTATAATTACCTCTATGAGTTGATTAAACATTTCACGCCTTTACAAGCTCTTCGCAAAGTAAAGCAGAAACCATGGCTAACCAAGCAAGTACTAAGTGCCTTGAATGCTAAAAGTAAGGCACACCGCCGTTTCAAGCGTTGTGGTACTGAAGAATCCAGAGCCCGCTTTTGTGATCTACGTCTTGCAGCAAAAAAAGAACTAAAGACTGCAATGAAAAACTACTTCAGTAGCTTGGAGAGTTCCCTCATGGCGAATAATGCGAAACCATTCTGGTCATACATTAGATCCTTTGAGTCCTCCTCTTCTGTCCCTCCTTCAGTCCGCTGGAATAATATAGTTAGCTCTTCTCCACAGGATATTTCCAACTTGTTCTCTCAGTTCTTCTCGTCAACTTTTATTCCTTCTTCTCATGTCTCTAATCCAGTTAATACACCTGTACTTCACTCCATTGACATTTCTTCACTTTTCACTGACCATATCGAAGTTGAATCCCTCATTAATTCACTTAATCCTAATATATCACCTGGTCCTGACGGCTTGCCGAATATTTTTGTCAAGTCATTAGCGTCTTCACTTTGTATCCCTCTGGCATTTCTCTTCAACCTCAGTCTAAAGACTGGTATTTTCCCTACTTATTGGAAAAGAGCAAACGTTGTTCCTATTCTTAAAAGTGGTGATCCTTCTTCTGTGTCCAATTATCGTCCTATTTCCTTAATTTCCTGTTTCCCAAAATTACTTGAGCGTCTGGTACACAACCGGCTTTCAGTTTCATTGACCCCTATCTTGTCGAAAGAACAACATGGGTTTCTCAAAGGTCGCTCTACGACTTCAAATTTAATTGAATTCACCGATTTCATTGCTAAGGCCCTAGACAATCGATTGCAGGTTGATGTAATCTTCACTGACTTCTCGAAGGCATTTGACACGGTCAACCATCAACTTCTCTGTTATAAACTGAAAACTTTTGGGGTTGTTGGCCCTCTCTTATCATGGATGGACTCCTACTTGTCTTCTCGTATATGTTGTGTTAGTTACTGTGGAACTACCTCTATTCCATTCTATCCGTCCTCTGGTGTTCCTCAAGGTTCCATTTTAGGTCCCCTCTTATTCCTATTGTTTATAAATGATCTTCCTTCTGTTATCGCTTCCAATTACCTACTGTATGCCGATGATTTTAAAGTCTTTCGAGCTATCAGGTCTGTACAAGATTGTCAATATCTTCAGATGGACCTGATTGCTCTAAGTAACTGGTGTTCGTCTAATTACCTCTGTCTTAATGTTGCCAAATGCTATAAAATGACTTTTAATCTAAATCGTTCTCCGCTGAATTTTACCTGTATGTTGAACGAAGTCCCACTCGCTGCTGTGAGCTCTGCTAAGGACCTTGGCGTTACTTTTGATCCTAAGCTCAATTTTGATGCACACGTTCTAATCGCGACTACTAGGGCCTCGAAAATATAGGGACTTATTTTCAGGCACGCGCATAAATTTAACAATATATCTACTCCTGTCCGCTTGTTTATCTGTCTTGCCCGTCCTATCCTCGAATATTGCTCTGTAGTTTGGTCTCCCCGACACTCCTACCTCATTGACTCGTTAGAGAATGTCCAGCGTAAATTTACTCGTGTCTTGTTTTACAAATTCAAAATCCCATATCATCCCTATGACTGCCGTTTATCCTTCCTACGTTTGCCTACTCTGTCATCCCGTCGCATGTATCTAGATCAGTGTTTTCTGTATCAACTCTGCCACAATCAAATTTCATTAACATTGCTTGCAGACCTACGTCTTCGTCAATCATCGCGTTCTTCTCGGGCAAACAATTTTTTCGTGCCACCGTATGCCCGTACAAATTTATATTTTCACTCTCCTATTATACGAATGGTAAGGAATCATGATAGGCTAGTCCTTTTTCCGACTCATACCTAGTTTTTAAATTGAGGTTAAGAAGCCTGATTCTTAAAGCTCAACTGGAGTAAATATTAGACTTTATTTTCTTTTTTTGTGTGCTTTAATTTAATTTTACACGCATATTTATTGTTGTTAGTACCATTGAATTTCTTTTTTATATTAACTTTAACACTTAATTCTAATTTTCATTAATTTTCTTTTCTGTTTGTTTTGTTCCATTTTGTAATTGGATAATGTTTATCTGTTAAATGGAATTTAAATAAATAAATAAATAAATATGTTTTCTCGGGGGACACTCCCCTATATGGGAAGACCCCCCTTAAATATATAAAATTTATTTGTAGTTGAATTTTGAAGAAAGCACCACTTTACACCAGCATACAAAATTTGATGTTTCTAGCTTAAGTAGTTTGCGAGAAAAAGTGCTGTGACACACGGACGGACAGACAGGACGCAATTTTAGTAGGGTTTTGTAAAATTATTTTACAAAACCCTAAAAAGGATAAAATAAATATAAAAAAAGTAAAGCAAAAATAACAACAATGGCGACGCACATCAGGAGCGGTAGTATTGATGCCAAAAACGAACATGAATACAATGACAGTGAAGACGGACGAAGAGCGGAGATTAACAGACAGTCTTGTCCTGACTGAGATCCCTGCGGAACCCTAAAATATTTAATAATAATTTTTAGTAATTTATATAAGAAAAATCTGTATTTTTACAATGAAAATGTAAAGTTTTAATAGACTATATAAATTAGAAAAAAGCTAGCAGCTTTTTCTTGGTCCTCATATTTCCTTAATTAGAAATTAATTTCAATAATATCATTAACAATGATATGCCTCTCTTTGGGTTCAATTTATAGAATAAGGATATGCTATATCTAGGATTAGGTCGAAACTAATTGCAATTTATCGTTTCATATTCGAGGAAGACTAAAATTAGTACCTTTTAATTTTAAAGAGCATCGAGAATTCGATGGTTACTGCTGCGAACGCTTCCGAAGCGAAACAAGCAAGTTTCGTAAATCCCAAAATAATAGCGAACCATCCTGAAGTTTCATCGCCACCGTCGAAATTGTGGCTGAAGTACTGCAATCGGAAACGGAAGCCGATAACCTCTTCCAAGAAACGTGATCACAAAGTACAATTGCTGCCCAGTGACATGAAAAAGAAAGGCTAATCCGAAAAGCGGATGATGTTCTAAAAGGAATAAAATCGGCATGTGACTCGCCAAAAATCAGCAAAGGAGTAAATATTGGGCTCCCTGAACTACAGAAGCTGCTAGACCGCACAGAGCATTATCGGAGGAGCTGGTTAAAGGCCGAAGAGGATCAGAGGGCCAAAGAAGCGCAGATTACTAAAGAAGCGCTGAGAAGTAAGCCTAAAGGACACGCGCAGATAGCTCCACTAGCCCAATCGTCGTAGATTGGGATACAAGGAGGAAGGAAGAGGTACTTGATAGGCATAGATCAGGGTTCCCAGATAGTGCTGACAAAAGGAGCGAAGAAAGCCGCAAAGAAACTTCTTGAAAAAGTGCCACAAAACAAAGTTCGCACGGACGCCCAATAAGAAAAAGACCTGAGACGAAACTCGAGAGAGCCCCGGCGAAGACCCCGGCAACTGGCACTGCTTGTAAAACCCTAAGATGGCCAATCCTATGCAGAAGTTGCTGCGGGATATCAGGGTAAATGTAAGGCCCAAAGAGACCAACCCCTCCATTAAAGTAGTAGGGTCAACGCGGTCAGGCCACATACCGGTCGAATTTGGAGCAGAGGCCAACAATGAAGAAGCATTCTGCGACGCAGCAAAGAAAGTCCTCGGTCATAGCGCAACTAAAGCCAGCCTCGTTTGAGCCAATGATGACGATCGAAATAAGAGACATTGACTGCGTCACGGACCTAGTTGAGATAGAAAAGGCCATCAAAAAGGAGTTCTCTAGTGTGGGTACGATCAAAGCGAGGCTGACACCAAAAAACCATAGGGGACAATGCATGGCCATCATTGGCAACCGAAAAGGATGTCGAAAAATTTCTGAATAAGGGCTAAGTAATAAAAGGGTGGGTTGTCTGCAGAATATGGCGAAGAGTAGCTTCTCTTCAATGAGCCGATAGAAGTTCCCTATGTTGCAAATGCGGTGAAATGAGTGTACTGAAGTAGGTAGATATAATGTCCGCGAAGGACTGCAGCCAATGGTCTGCTGCCTCGGCGAAAGAGGATATTCGGATCCGCTGAAATTGTCCTTGTCTGGGGTTGTGTGAATCCCTTTGTTACAAATGCGTTGAAATGGGACATAGAAGGAAAGAGTGTGCAAGCAGGCACATTGTATTCTTTGCAAGGTTGCTGATCCAAGACCGGATCTTGGGCACTTCGACGTCCCGCATCCTGCAGCTAAACCACGTTGGGGGGGACTTCAACGGTAAAGCAATCGAATGGGGCATACCTCAAACAGATCCACGAGGAAAACAAATCCTTGAAATGGCAGCCAGGACGGCGCTTGTCGTACTAAACAAAGAAAAAACGCTGACTTTCCACCGTATTGGCTGTGAAGGAACCATATTTGAGGTGACATTCGTCTCGGAGTCCTTAGTACGGAGGATACACGATTGGAAAGTATTAGAGGACTACTCAGCCGGTGATCATCAGTGCATTCTGCTTGAGATCAGTGGTGATGTCTCCCGACGTCCGTGCTCTTGACGTTCTACAATTGGGTGGAACATTAGCGTGACGCTCAACGGACACGGAACCGTGACAAGGCGTGCAACCAGGTAGCAGCATATAAGTCGGCCAGGAAATGCCTTCGCAAATTGATTGGCAACAACAAGTGCTGCTGACAAGATATTGTGGACAATGTGAAAAAGGATCCGTGGGGCCTTGGCTACAAGCGGAAGCTTGATGCTCTACGGAAACCTTGCATGCATGATGCGGAAAATATGGATCCCGCCCGTGTTAACGCTGTCCATACTGTCCACTCTTCACACAGCCGGGACTGGAAGAAGGAGAAGGGTGGATATTCTGGGTACGCAGGAAAAATCTTTTCAAATTCCAGAATATCTAATGCAACTTTTGAGGGACTACCTGAAGGACCGAAGTCTGCTTTACGACACGATGTCAACGAAGGATGGAAGTTTCATCTGGTGTTTCCCAGGGATCTATCCTTGATCCAGGCCTGTGGAACGTGTCTTATGACGGGCTACTGAGACTGTTGCTGCCAGATGAGTCGCGCTTGATCAGCTATGCGGATGATGTTGCGGCTCTGGTCGTTGGGTATTCAATCCGCCAGTGAAAGACTGGATGACTGCTCGCGAGTTCATTTTAGCACTGGAGAAAACCGAATTGGTTATCTTGACAAAAATGAGAATCTCTAGAGTCAGGATGATCAGTATTGGGGACATATTAATCGAATCGAAGCCAGCGATGAAGTACCTGGGGCTACTAGTCGACTCAAAGATGAGATTCTCTGAGCAAATCAGGGCAACGGCTGAGAAGTTTGCTTCGGGAGGGAGACCCAGCCCATCAAGATGACGCCTTTTGATGAGCGATGTAGAGTCAGTGCTACTATACGGAGCAGAAATATGGGGCGATGCTCTCAGTAAGGAGGTATACCGAAAACGCTTGATACAGGTACAGAGAAGAGGAGCAATGTGGATTGCATCTTCGTATCCGAAAGTCTCTGGTTTGGTGAAGTTATTGCAGGCGTTAAACCTGTTGCCCTGCTTGCAAGAGAGCACCGTGCTATTAATCTGCGTCGAAACGAGGGATACAGCCCCCACTCAACAATTGGCAGCAGTTTTGGGTGAATTGCACGAAGGGAAAGTGGACTACGTGCCTCATTCTGGATGTGAGACCGTGGCTAAATCCAAGATATGGTGAGATTGACTTCTATTTGATTCAGCTTTTGAGCGGGCATGGGTGTTTTCAGTCTTACCTGCACAAGATTGGTAAGTCACGGTCCTCCAATTGTCAGGTTTGCCCAAGAGAGGAAGACAATGCCTGCCACCCATTTTTGGGGTGCGCAAAATGGGACAGGCTACAAAGGGACCTCTACAGGGAGACGGGGGAGCTCACTCCAGATAGTATAGTCGCGGTGATGATCAAATCGGTTGACAAATCAAACTAGGTGGCACATTATGGTCAGGCAATTTTAAAAGTTAAAAGGGACTCAGTAGCCGGCGGTGTTGGGGCTGGGGGACCGTTTGTGAGGTAATGCCTCTTCTCCGTCTTCTCCTGCTAGAAGAGCGATCTCGTAGCTTGAAGGCGCCTCACGGCGTAACAAAACGAGATGTGGCCCGAAGTAATGTTTCAAACGGTTTAAGGCTGGGTTCTTGGGGTTGACAGGGGAGGTGTATAGTGGGTAGTCCAGTCGCTTGGGAGAATTGGAGTCCCCCACTCTGTGCGTAAATGATATTCGCTTCCAAACCGCAAAAAAAGTTCGGAAATGCAGGCTACAATATCTTGTGTGTTCTTGCGAGATTCATGCATCATGTGCTAATGTCCCTAGAAGGACTAAGCTTTGTGTATAATTTTTGCGCTATATCATAATGTCTATAGCTAAGGTATATGTTGTTTTGTAGGTACTATTCTTATTTTGGCAAAATTACCTTTCTTAGAGGTTAAAACTCAATATTTTTTTCATGGTTTTCATTAGGTTACATTTCAAGTAGCTTGAGGGGAACAAACCAAAGATGATTATTATTTACGAAGACTGATTGTAAAAAAACAAAACAGTATGTCATTTTGTCCATAGTTCCCATACAGGAAATCAGCCTTCAACATTATGAATAATGATTGAAAATATTAGCAGTCATTAGGAACGTTAGAAGATCCTGATAAATAGTTAACTGCTGTCATTAAAACTATCTCTTTGCAGTTCTTCCAAGAAAACTCACCCTCAAAACCATTTAAGAATTTCCTTTCTGGGTTTATTTTAATACAAAAACCTACTTCAAGATGATACTGAGGCCTTAATACTTAGCGATATGAAAATAAGAATTGATCTGTGAAGATTGTGGGCGACTATTTTACCGAGTATGCGATGAGGCGCTCAAAAAAGCTGATTTTCATTAGCTTTCGATCTTATAAATTTCGAATGGTTAAATTCTTAAATGAAATATCAAATTACTTGTATTCATAACTATCAGCCTGCGTTTCCCTACGTGTCAGTATTTTACTCTTAACACTTTATTTTTAATTCTGTAGGTTTTAGTTAAAAAAATTTCCATAACAATAAGCCATATTGGTCACTATTTTTTACATTTGTCCTTTTCTTTGAAGATTTCTCCATCATTCGCACACAAGATAAGCGAACTCAGTAATTGCACTTACAAGTCGAAACGGCTTGTCTTCTTTATTGTACAGCTCGATTTTCTCTGTCGGTAACACTAAGAATTTTATGTGTAGCTGATCGGCAATTTTCTTGTTTAGCACTACTCTTGAAAGGAAATATGGAAGCCGGGAGTTCTCACTACAAATCCAAACGTTTTGCATTAAAACGCTTTTGGCGTTTTAATTCCCGTCCCAATTTTAAAACACTTTTCAGGCGTTTTAATAATTAAAACACCTAAAACGTTTTAAATTAAAACGCCTAGACGTTTTAATTTAAAACACTAGGCGTTTTAATTAAAACGCCTAATGTTTTAATTAAAACGCCTACTGTTTTAATCAAAACACTAGGCGTTTTAATTAAAACGCCTTGTGTTTTAATTAAAACGTCTAGGCGTTTTAATTTAAAACGTTTAAGGTGTTTTAGTTATTAATGTGCATTAAAAGTGTTTTAAAATTGGAAGAAGAATCAAAACACCAAAAGCATTGTTGATAATATGTATTTGATTGTACTGCAACAGGTTTTACCTTACTCAACAATGAAGTGGACGAATAATAAGGCAAATGTGGTATTCGGTCAAGTGGTCGAGAAGTCATTGTGCTTACATTGTGCCTTTGATGAAAAACCTACGAAATTTATCACTTTCATACACTCATAACACCTTTGCTCGTACTTCACTGCCTTAAACAGGAAGTTCAAGATTTAAATACCACGTCTACTTTAAATAGAACTTCATTACTTGTTGCACTATTTGCACAAAGAATTACGGACATATTGACAGACAGAAGTAAGTATGTGGACGAGAACTCGAAACCAAACTTTCTATCACTCTTATATACTCACAATACCTTTTCTCGCACTTTCCTGCTATAAACAAACAGTGTTGAAGCTTAACTACCACTTTTTCCACTTTAAACGAAACTTCATTATTTTTTGCACAACTTACACAAAAAATTTCTAAAGAAGACATGTTATGTGTCTGTCAATCGACAGACGTGTTTTGACGTGAGCTTGAAAGCATTTTCAATAAAACACCTAGGCGTTTTAATTAAAATGCTGGTGTTTTAATTAAAACGTTTTCCTTGATGTTATGTCAATTAAAGCACTTAGGTGTTTTAATTAAAACGCTTTAAGTGTTTTTTTCAATAAAACGTTTGAAGCGTTTTAAATTAAAACGCTTAGTGTTTTAAATAAAACGGTAAGTGTTTTAAAATAAAACGCCTGAAGTGTTTTATTGAATTAAAACACCAAAAGTGTTTTAATTAAAACGTTTAGGCGGTTTAATTTAAAACGTTTGGGTTTGCAGTGATCGGCTTCTCTATTTGCTGGGTGTCGTATATAGGGGCAGGGCATTAAAAAGTCTAAAGTGCGCTTATTTCGTAAAATAAGGGTACAGTTGCTCCATTAAACCCGAACTAGGAAGACTGAATTTATAGTCCAATTTCGTGTTTTTGTTTGATTTAATCAAAGTTATTTAAAGAAAAAAACATTTCCTTATCAGTTGGTTTTCACCTCGTTTCAAACATTTGAAAAGCATTTTGTTACATTTATATTTCTCTGATTTTTGCTTGTGACTAGGTAAATTTGTGCAGTATTTATGTACATATACTGATTTGGCTATACATCAGCATTTTGCATCCCTCTTATTTTGATCGGCTTACCATGGGCAGCTTTTTACACCTCGCCACTGCTTAATATATTTTTGAAAATAGTGCGTTAAAAATGGTCTCAGAAGTAAAAGGGGAAAGCTTCGTGTGAGAGGGATGATGGAAGCATATTCTACGAGGACATTAGGATAGGAGGTATAATTTAATTATCTTCTGTGGCAAGATCTTCCGATAGGGCTGAGGTTTAGTCTTTTCTAATCTCGCGAAATTCATCATTTGATTAGAGATTTTGGACAAATTTTAGTGATATCCACATAAATACATGTGTATATTACTACGCCCATATATATATATATATATATATATATATATATATATATATATATATATATGTATATATTTATTTTTGACTAATTTTATGTATGTGAGTATACTTCAACCTATTTCAAGCCAGCACCTTGACTAACTCAGCTCATGAAATCAATATTTCTCGCGTCAGGGCTCAATACATCATATATGTATATATATATATATATATATATATATATATATATATATATCGCTTAGGCAAATGGGGCGTTGTTTAATATCGTATACTATTAATAGCACATTCTTTTTCTTTGAAAAACCCTTGCAAATCACCTAGCTACCCAATATGTTTCTATTAATCTGTTGAAACATTTACATACGCTGCTCGAACACACATACTCACTTTCACGTGGAGCTGAACATTTCAGCAGTCATTACGTTAATTTGAAAAAGAAACCCCGGCTTCGTAACGCACATGAGCACGCCAAGAAAGTTTTCTTCAGTTGCTTTGCTCTTCTTGAAAAGTGTTCACCACCCCGAACGTATAATGCTGATAGGCAGAAGTCTCTCTTTGATGGAACTAAGGAAGGCGAGCGAAAAGCTAGAAGTACCAGCATAGCATACGAGAAAATTACTTACTCTTAGTTTGTTCTACGCACGTTTCATTTCCTTAGAATATTTTCAAGGAAAAGTTTTTCCCAGCCAATAAGAACGGAAACGATTTTCTTCAGAATTTTCTCATTGGTTATGTATTTTAGCGTAAATTCATTCGCTGGTTGGGTCGCTGGATCATCTTAGCGAGGAATGCTTACAGTATATATGGGTTGCCAATATTGTTTCTTGTCATGGTTCTGTCAGCGTTGTAGAACGTTCTTTGAAATCCTGATAAGGCGCGTTTTTTGCAGGAAAGGATGAAGCGCGAACCACACGTGAACTTTTTGCGGTAAATACGGCACACAGCTGTATGTGAAGGAAAATTTAGGTAAGGTGTATGGAGTGAATAGTTACAGCGCACTGTACACATACACAAAGGGTGGGTGCTATGACATAGAAAGAAGGATGGAAGCCTTATCAGCAACCAATCTTCTGAACATTAGTATTAGAAATTTGGCATTTAGTTCGTATCCATTGGATCGATACTGAGAGAACCCGGATGGGAGTTTAATGTTTTAAATTTTTTTTTCGAGTAAAACCATGAATGCTTAACACTAGTAGTTTCTTTACTTGCGTATAGGGAAGCTTGCCTTGCACAAACTAGCAAATAATTTTATTCAAATATAGATAGAATGGAATGGAGTAGAAAAATAGTAATATTTATTGTTTGGAATTGCTTCAGTAATATCATATGTAAATTTTTGTCTTCGAACTTTTCTATCGAGCGATTCTTCGTTTAGGAATACAGCTTATATTTTTCAAAGACAAACCGTTTTTTTTATAATTTATAAACTTGAAAACAGATTTTAATTTGTGGCTAAAGAACAGTTATACACTCATTCTTGGGGTTAATTTTATGGTGGGCAAGAAAATTTTGAACGACTCTTCGTTCTGATCTACCTTTTCGCTCGTAAAATATGAACGGAAACTTCGTAGAAATTTGATTGTACGGTTTTTTTGTGGTTGGGAGGTGAATGTCATTTAAGCACAATTTGGAGCTCCCATGCTCGCAAGAAAGCGACTGGACTACGATCTAAACATTACCCCTGTCAACCCGAGAACCCAGCCTGGAACCGTTTGACACATTCCTTTGAGCCAGTTCTCGTCTTCCTACGCCGTAAGGCACGTTCAAGCTGGGGATCCCTGTTCTAGCGGGAGGGGAGAGGACAAGAGGAATTACCAGACAACCGGTCCCCCAGTCCCAGCGCCCCTGGCTGCTGTGCGTCCCTTTTATCTTTAAGGGCTGCCTGAACATAATGTGCCACCTGGTTCCATTTGTCAACCGCTCTCCCGTCTCCCTGTAGAGGTCCTCTCGTAGCTTGCACCAATTGGTGTGCGCGAAAAATGCGTGGCAGGGATTGTCTACCTCTCCTCGGTGGAACCGACAATAGGAGGACCCTGACTTGCCAATCTTGTGCAGGCAAGACTGAAAATACCCATGCCTGCTCAAAAGCTGCGTCAGATAGAAGTCAGTCTCACAATGCCTTTGATTTAGCCACGGTCTCACACCCGGGATGAGGCTTGCGGTCCACCTTCCCTTCGTGCAATTCATCCAAGACTGCTGCCAATAGTTGGGTGAGGGCTGTCTCTTCTCGTGGACAACCATCTTCCTCGCGGACCACCAACTTCCTCGCGTCCTCGTTTCGGCGCAGGCAAATAGCGTGGCGCTCTTTAGCAAGGAGGGCCGAACTAGGCTGTTCCATACGAAGATTCAATCCTCAGTGCTCCTCTTTTCTGTACCTGTACTAAGCGTTTTCGGTATATCTCTTTACTGAGAGCGTCGTCCCATATTTCTGCTTCGTACAGTAACATTGACACTACAGCGTTCATCAAGAGGTGTCTTCTTGATGGGCTGGGTCCCCCTATGTTGGCCATAAGGCGACTCAGAGTCAATGCTCCCGAAGCAGCCTTTTCAGCCATTGCCCTGATTTGCTCAGAGAAACTCATCTTCGAGTCGATCAGTAGCCCCAGGTACTTTACCGCTGGCTTTGATTCGAATTGTATGTCTCCAATACTGATCATCCTTACTCCAGGGATTCTCTTTTTTGTCAAGATGACCACTTCGGTTTTCTCCAATGCTAAACTGAGCCCGCGAGCAGCCATCCAGTCCCTCAATCGGCGCATACCTAGCCTAAGTTGCGCTTGTTCAACGGTGCGTCCAGTGACCAGAGCCGCAACAACATCCGCATAGCCGACCTATCCCGACTCATCTGGCATCTCTAGTCCAGTAGCCCGTCGTAAGACACGTTCCACAGGTTCGCACCAAGGATAGATTCCTGGGCAATACCCGATGTAATTTCCATCCTTTGTTGGACCTGTGCCGTGTCGTAGAGCAGGCTTCGGTCCTTTAGTTAGTTCCTAAAAAACCGCATTAGATATTCTGGAACTTGAAAAGAGTTTTCCAGCGTATCCAGAATATCCACCCATCTAGCGGAGTTGAAGGCATTCCTGACGTCGAGTGTCACCAACAGGACGATCCGCCACTTGGTACGACTATATGCCTCTGCCTTTTGGACCGCATTCACCACCTCTGCAATCGCCTCAACGGTAGAACGCCCTGCTCTAAAGCCGTACTACCGAGGAGATAGGTCCCCAGTAGTACGAGTCACGTCAGTGAGTTTTCCCTTGATGCGTTTCTCTAGCCCTTTACTACTAGTGTCTAGCATGCATAACGGGCGGTATGCAGATGGTGATCCGGGATTTTCCTCCCCATGGTGATCAGCACTAGCGTCACCACCTTCCATCGTACCGGGAAAACTCCATCCCGTAGCCAAGCGTTGAACGTACTGAGCAGCAAGTCAGGACAATGGTGATAGACAAGTTGCAACACCTTAGCTGGAACACCATCTGGATCTGGGGCCTCCCTCGCTTTCAGTGAAAGGACTCCTCCTTCCAGTTCCGGTTGTGTGAAGAGTGGACACTCGACTGCTGTTTCACCATGAATAGTGTTAACATGGGCGAGATGGGTGGGGAAGTTTGCCCACACTGTCTCTTCCATCTTTTTCGCACCATGTATGCAAGGTATCCGTAGGGCACCAAGCTCCCGTACAACTAGATTGTAGCCAAGGCCCCATGGAGCTTTTTCACATTTTTCACTAGATCTTGCCACCAGCGAGCCTTGCTATTGTTAACCAATTCGGGAACGCATTTCCTGGCCGACTTATATGCCGCTACCCGATTGCATGCTTTGTTACGGTTCCGCGCCCGTTGAGCCTCACGCCGAAGCTAGTGACACTCTCTTCGCTTTTCAGCGATTTTAGTCTACCACCAGTATATTCGGAGCTAGCCGCGACGGGGTTTTCGACGGGGCACCATAGCCAAGGCATTTGAAACATTGAACAGTCAATGGTCTTTGATGTATCTTGCCGAAAATCCACCCTATTATTATTTTGCCCTTGCTAAGAAATTATTCGGCGTCCTTTTTGGTCAAGTCAATGATGAACATGCCTTTTCCCCTATGGTTTCCTGGTGCCAGCCTCGCTTTGATCTTGCCCACGCCAGGGAACTCCTACCTCAGCCAGATCCGTGATCCAGTCAATGTCTCTTATTTCGATCGTTGCTATCGTCTCGGGCCTGGCTATAGTTGCGCTTTTGCCGAGGACTTTCTTTACTGCGTCGACCAGTTTGTGGCCCGACCGCTTTGGTCGTACTGCTTTAATGGCGGTGTTGGTGTCGTCAGGCTATACATTTCCCCTGATATCCCGCAGCACCTCCACGTAGAATCAGCCGGTTTAGGGTTTTACGAGCATTGCCTGTTGCCAAAATCTTCTGCAGGGCTTTTTTCTCTCCTGTTACGCATCAGGTCTTTTTTCTTGTTAGGCGTCCGTGCGAGCTTTATTTTTTGGCGCTTTTTGAAGGAGTCACTTGTGGCTTTCTTCACTCTTTTTGTCAGTACTTTCTGGAATCCTTGATCTAGTGTTCCACGCACATCAAGTGCCTCTTCCTTCCTCCTTGCATCCCGATCTCCTTTGATTGGGCTAGATGCCATTATTTTAATGAAGTTTGAGTCAGTGCTCTTAAGGCTGATCCATCAGCGCTTCTTTAGTCTTCTGCTCTTCTTCGGCCTCCTGGTCCTCTTTGGCCTTTAACCAGCTCCTCCGATAATGCCCTGTGCGGTCTAGGAGCTCCTCTAGTTCAAGGAGCCCAACATTTACTCCTTTGCTGATTTTCGGCGAGTCACATGTTGATTTTATTCTGTTTAGAACATCGCCCGCTTTTCGGATTAACCTTTCTTCTTCAAGTCGCTGGGCGACAATTGTACTTTGCGACAACCTTTCTTGAGAGAGGTTATCGGCTTCCGTTTCCGAGTACAGTACTTCAGCCACATTTCCGACGGTGGCGATGAAATCACACAACTGCGCTTTATTTGCCTGGTCACTTCTGTCTTTTGCTGCAGTAATCTCTTTGTGGACCTCAGGATGGTTGGCTATTGTTTTGGGATTTGCAACCCTTACTTCGGTCGCTTTGGTAGCGATCGCAGTTTGGCGCATCCTCTAGTGTTTCCCGCTTTTCCTTTGTTGGACGGTCTGGTATTCGCATCATTTTTTTGCTGCACCCAAACGCAGCAGGAGTCTCAGTCTCCGTTTCTCGTCCGTCTTCACTGTCATCCAGTACCGTAGTTGTTGGTACTGCTCCCGATGTGCTGTTGACATTGTAGCTGCAGCTACTTTCCTTTTTTGGTTTTTTTAAACCTTTTTTTAGGGTTTTCGTTTGCTCCAGTTTTATTGGGTCCCCCCTCGGAGCCGCTATCTTCGGTCGTGTGTGTAGTCACCGTTTTTGGTCCCATGGTTATTTTTGCAGTCCATGGAGGCCATGCAGGGGTTGGCACAAGCCCATATGCGGAGAAGTGCTCAGAGTCAGACCAGCGCTAATCGGGAGTCCGTCTCAACCGAACCTACACCACCAACCCAATGGTGCGTATTCCGAACGTACCCCGAGGCTTCTCAAGGGTTTACTGGAACGGAGACGGTATGATGTTTGAATTGGACCCGTTCACGCACGAGTGTCACCTCGGCGCTACTGTGCAAACTTTGTACAAACCATCATATCCGCCAGCCCAAAGCATCAATTCCAGTTTCTTTGGCCAAAGCGTAGTTTGCATTCAGTCAGAGTCGTTGCCTGTCATCCAGGAGGGAACCTCACGGCGCCCCTCATATCCTCGGGTCTGTCGGGGCGGCGCTCTCCAAAGAAAGCCTCCAAGAGTGCTCCTGTAAACCGGCATTCCATCTGCGGGAATTTTCCCGGGTACGTGGGGGGCGGAACTCCCCAGAGAATGCCAGCCTCCAAGAGTATTCTTGTCGGCCAGCATACCCCCTGCAGGGATTATACGGTATTGGATCTGCTTCTAAGCTGTAGTATTATTACGTCACGTCGTTCATCATATTTTACATTTCGAGTTATTAGTTTGAGCGCTAGCTGCTTAAGTTTATGGTAATTTGTTCTAGTCCCGTTTATTATGTTGGCAGGTTCGGGTCGAGTGATTCTTCAAAGGAACTATGAGGTCAACCAGGTTTGGTGGGTTATGATTTTAAATTGGGTAGTAATCATTTGAATCATAATACCATCAAAAGAACCGTTAAACTAAGAGAAAGAGATACTTTAATACAACATAATCCCGAACAATAATATCTCAATTGTGCGAAAAAGTTTTAGTGAAGCCACCTAAGTTCACTTGTGGAAACTTTTTTCGCATGAAAGATGAGAATCATACCAAAACTATAACAGTCTATTCAATGAGTCCATAGGATGACACATAGATGGCGTTACTAGAATTTTTTCCATATGATTTTTTATTAGCGTTAACCTTCAAACGATACGTGTATAAATTTGACAGCAATTGGACTATTGATTCGTAAGTTATAGCATTTTGTGCGAATAACTTTTTTTATTGAAAAAAAAAATGGGAAAAAGTTAATCCCGAGTTTTGATAAAGCATTGCTTTTTGATGAAAAAAAAAAATACAGTGGAAACCAAACAATGGCTGATAAACATTATCCGGACTCTGCTCCATCGAGACGTGGATTGCTGAATTTAATCGTGGTCGTGCCAGCACAAACGATGCAGAGCGCAGTGGACGCCAGAATGAGGCTGTTATTCTAGAAAACATAAAAAAAATCTACAAATTGATTATGAACGATTGCAAATTGAAGGTACACGAGCTAGCTGACATTGTAAAGATATCAGATGGTAATGTTCTTATCATTTTGCACGAATATTTTGGTTTCCAAAAGCTCTGTGCAAAGTGGGTGCCGCATAAGCTTACAGTCGACCAAAAAAAACAACGCATTGATGCTTTAGAGGAGTGTTTGGCGCTGTTAAACTGCAATAAACTCGAATTCTATCTTCGATATGTGACACTAAATGAAACATGGCTTC
The DNA here is from genome assembly GCA_963969285.1 of Odontomyia ornata. NCBI lineage: Eukaryota > Metazoa > Arthropoda > Insecta > Diptera > Stratiomyidae > Odontomyia > Odontomyia ornata. Next base: position 5,192,761 of record OZ017743.1, on the reverse strand, counting down.
ACTATTACACAAAATCCAAAAGACAGTCAGCTGAGTGGACAGCAGTCAACTAACCGAATCCAAAGCGAGCAAAGACACAACAGTCGGCCAATAAGGTGATGGCGTCTGTATTTTGCGATGCGAATGGAATAATATTCATTGACTATCTCCAAAAAGGAACCACCATAAACAGCAACTATTACTGTGAACATTTGAATCGCAAAGAATCGGCCGCATTTGCAAAAGAAAAAAGTGTTGTTTCACCAAGACAATGCAATGTGTCAAAAACGAAAACGATGGCAAAATTGAATGAATTGGGCTTCGAATTGCTTATCCACCTACAGTATTCTCCAGATTTAGCCCCCGGCGACTTTTTCCTGTTTTCAGATCTCAAGAGAATGCTTGCTGGAAAGAAATTTAAGTCCAATGATGAAGTAATCGCTGAAACTGAGGCCTATTTTGATGAGAAAGAGAAATCATACTATGAAAGTGGTATCAAAAAGTTCGACAATCGCTCTATTCGTTGTATCGCCCTCGAAGGCAACTATGATGAATAATAAAATCGAGTTTCGTCAATTTTTTTTCTTACTTATCCTACGGGCTTATTGAATGACCTGTTACATAACTTAAGGAGGCAAATAACATAACCACACAACGCCAAATTCACTGGGAACTTATGTAAATTATACTAAGCTAGTAAGGCAATCACCAGTATACATAATCATTGCCACGAAAAGTAAAGATTCAGATGTGCTTTATGTACATGATTCAATTTAGGGTTGAATAAGATATGCTGTGGTTCAATTTGAGCACTTTTGTCTAGCGAATGGTGATGTGTGGGATCGATTCCAGCACAATTGTCTGTGTAGGTATGAATGTAAAAAATATATGTTAGCCACCATTAAAAAGAATTCAAAACTGAAGCTCCACATCAAGCGTGTACTGGTGTGGGGAAAAATGACGGAATTAAGCTCAGCGGAATGACTTCCTCATAAATTTAAGGTTGCTTTCTCAAAAATAAGGATTTAACTACAAATCTACGAATTCAGTAGATTTATTTAAATGCCTATAAATAATTTTTTTAAATAAACGTCGGAGAATTTGTTTGGCATTCACGAAGTTTTTGACTAATTTTACATGGGTTTTCGCTATAAAGCAAACGTTGAGTTAGTTTTATAATAAAAGAACACAATGTTGGAGCGATGCCAGCCGTGAATTTTTAGTTTAACTGTTGCAACAAAGAAAAACATTTGAATAATTTCATAACAATTCAAATATACAGTATTTAGTTCACGCTTGATAAATCGTACAACGTCCCGATACAATTTGACGTTTATGTGCCAAGCAACTTAAGTACTGCTTCCGAAAATTGTATTTTGTTGCTTTCTGGTGACATTATATTTTTAATGAGCTAAAATACTGTTCTTGAATTTGTATAAAAATAAGCAGATGCATTTATTTTATTTGTTTATCTTCACAACTAAATACTTGAGTCCATTAGACCCCATGCAATTATTTTTTTGCTTTGGCACTACAGTCCTTTTCCCTTCAGTTAGAGTATCTCATCTTGATGGAATTTAGTGGCACTGCGATTCGTTTTGATTTTAAGCCAGTTCGTATCATACCTGAACGGGCTTATAATCCATCCGACGAACCACCCGAAACAAATCGCGTTGTCACCAACTACACTCCAACAGCTTACGGGATAAGCACTCTGACCACTACACCACGCCGACTACGTGGTGCAATCAAAAGTCTAACTATTTCGATGCAACTAGTTAAGGTTAAATATTTTAGAACTGTTTGTAAACGAGATTTGAAATCAAATTACTCAGCAGATAAGTTAAGCAAATAGCTATCTCTTTGAAAGAAATTTACTTTGGCAAGAAGTTCTACAGATTCCAGGGACCTGGTACCTTTTATCTTATAACATCAGTCCAAAACGCTGAAAACTTAAAAGAACTCAAACATTTGAATATCATGAAAATTATAAGCGCTCATCGGGTAAGTTGAAACAGCAGCACTAAACTACTACGAGGTGTGCCAATTAAGTGATAAGACTGATTCCATGAAAACCGTATATTTAAAAATTATTCTACAACTCTGTCATCCCCTTCAAAGTAGTTCCCTTGGCCAGCTATACAAAGATTCCTGCGCGTTTTCCATGCTTCGTAACATTTCTGGAACGCTTCGACTGGGATGTCCACTAGTACCCTCGTCACGGCCGTAATCGACTCAAAATGGGTTCCTTTGACCACCGATTTTGTTCTAGGGAACAAAATAAAGTCACAGGATGACATATCGGGCGAATAAGGCGGCTGTTGCAAGACGGCGATTCCTTTAGAGGTCAAATACTGGGACATGCTGAGGGCAGTGTGGTGTGGTTCTTTGGAACCATCTTCGCGCATTCGCGTCAGTCCGCACCTCGACTGGTCTCCTGCTCCGCGCCTCGTCTTCCACGCCCCTCCTTAAACTCTTTATGTCATCGAAATACCTGGCCACGCCTAAGAGCACTAGCACCATGTAATTTTAGCGTACGTTTCCGAAGCCGTTTCGCCCAATCTGGCGCAAAATTTTATCGGGACGCGTTGCTCTTGATTTCGTTTCTCCATTTTCGTGACGAGCACCACCAACACACGTTTACTTAACACGACACAGCAGGCGTACTAAACAAGCTATAGCGATGGTAAATATATCAATGGAGTCGAGAAGTATGCCGGGGAGGGGGGAAGGAAATTTCAAGGTCACAGGCTTATCACAAGCACGGCAATAAATGATAGCACTGCACAATGTACAGTTACAGTCAATGGTGCGGAATGCGTTTTTGGTGTGATAATACAGGTGGGAACGCTGTTCTAACAGAGACTCGGGGAGAATGCAGATCTTGTAAAGTGGTCGGGTAAGGATTTTGGAGATCTACAACCCTAACCAGATCATCATTACCTGGGTAGAGAGCGGTGATTCGAGCCATTATTTACTTCAGCGGGCAAAGACGTTCGTCTTCAATAAACACGAACTGACCTACTTCAAGGTTAGGTTGTTTTCGAGTGCGGTTGGAGCGTTATTGTAAGCCTCGAAGGTATTTGGATCACCATCACTCCCAGGATTCCTGATGTAGCTTCTGCAGTTGGTGTCATTTCTTTAGTCCCGACAGTTTGATACTAGATAGTTCGTCAACTGAAAGTGTATTAAAAGCCCGACCAATCAGAAAATGTCTTTGCCTCAATGGTACGAATTTAGACGAGGAATCACTTTGTCGACTCATAGGTCTGAAATTGAGACAGGTTTGGATTTGGGCGAGCACAGTTGTAAGCTCCTCATAGTAAGAGTCGCGTTCCCTACTATCCTTTTCAGGTGATACTTTATAGACCAGACTCCAGCCCCCCTCAATCCCTCGAAGCCATCGTTGGCTGTAAGTTCTGCGACTGTTTTCCTAAGCTTGCCTTGGTGTTTCGCGATGGTGTACTTCAGGAGATTCCTTGCTCTTTGAAATTTGGCACCACAATCTATGTAGATAGTTTTACTAATGCCTCTACGAGCAAGGAATCCCTCAATACAGTGAGTAGAGTGTTATGTTGAAATCACTAAACACTTCCCGACGTTTGGACTTAGCCCGGAATATAAAAATAGAGCAATATAGCCCTTCAAGATCTTGGGATTGTGACATCTCACTGTTTTGATTCAAATATCCAGCACTGTCCAGTGAACGGTGGAACTGGGGTAATCTGATCTTTTGGAAGGTCTCCCATCAGTTGCTTTGCGGTTGCTTTTTCCTGATGAAAGTATATTATACACCGGTGGACGTGGGCTTTGATCATGTTTTGGGGTTTGGATACCCAAAATTGGCATTGAATGTAGTCGGTCATAATAGTAGGACTTCTAAGGATAGTGACTCGGTGGGAATGAGATACAATAAGCTTAGTCAATGGATATCCATTGTGTAGTAAGATGAGATGTTTTTCGTCGTAGGGCAGAGTGGCGTGTCTGAGTCAGCCTCCTATTTGTTTAGTGGTTTTGCTTACTGTTTCTGTTAATGGTTCCTTTTTCTTTTATATCCAAGATTTCTGATTGCTACTCCTGCTCTTGAACTTGCCGGAACCAATAAAAGGGTGCTTTTTGGATTCCGTGAGGTCGCAGATATCCGGAATCGCGGAACGAAGACGTGGTGAAGTTGTTAAGGGTGAATCGGGGACAGCAAGCAGTAATCTGGAGTAGTCGACTATGAGATGAAAAGTCAGTGAGTTCAATCAGTGAACTTGATCGCCACTAGACAGAGACGATGTTTATCTTCCGCAGCTTCTTGTTGGTGGCGTGGTGTGGTAACCTGCAATTGGCCATTTGTCAGGGGTGGAGATCAGCTAAATTGGTCCGTTCCAACATAAATTGTTCGAGCGCTAAGTGGAGGAAATCACGCCTCTTGTGGCTAGTTTGGCTGGATTGGTAGCAGAGGAGACGCGTCGCTACATCTTGGTAGGGATATCATGACAGGTACATGCCACCCGGTTTACGACAAACGTCTTCCACTGACAGGAATGAGGTATGGTGAATGAGGTACAATAAGCTTAGTCAATGGATATCTTAGGGTAGAAAGGTGGGATACTTTTCATCGTAGTGCAGTATTACGTGTCTGCGTCGGCCTCTTACTCGTAGTACGTTGCATTCGTCCATAAATGGGTTGATCTCTGAGGAACGATTTTAGCCACAGCGGAAGCTGACGTAAATTTAAGTCTTCTAACGATTCCTGGGAAGCGTTCCATTCACCTTTCAAGTCTCAAGCCTCAAGATGTACAGGATAGCCATAGTTTTTACAATCGGATCTTCGCCGTCAAGAATACTGGAGCAAACCGACCCAGTGGGTCGAAAAGTTGGATGATAGTGATTCTAGAGCCCGATATAGAACTTTCGCTTTAATTTATTCTGCCCATAATCTGGGGGCATTAACTCCAGTCATGACATCCGAAATAGTGTGAGATTTTGTTGGACTCGGAAAGATGCAGGATGGTGACATTGGATATACACTGCTGGCGATGAAATCCTCCACGTAGGATCCCTAAGGTATCGTCCACCTTAATCCCACCTCTCAAGACGTTGTCGAGGTACAGATAGTGGAGAAATTTATTGCAGGCTGGTGGAAATGAAATTCCGTCGTCTTGAACCAGTTGTCTGATGTTGCGCATGGCTAAAAAGGGAGCTAGGCTAGCTTCAAATGTAACAAATGTAACAATGGCAAAGCGATTATGAACGGTTTGCCCTGATGGTTCTGATTGCCACAAAATTCGTTAAAAGCCCTGATGATTGTTGGGAAGCTGGACTTGCTAATAGATGTTCGTCATGTTGGCAGACTAGGCTATCCGATGTAATCGCCACCGGGTGATGATGGTTGGCAGCTCCTGGTGTACGCTGGCTCCTATGTGCAGCTTCATTCAACTAAAGTCCGCTGCAGTGTGCATTGAACACTGCGGAGCTTGTTCATGGAACTCGATTTCTTCACTACTCCGTAGTGGGGCAAATACAAATTGGGGGATTTCTGGAAAACATTCCATGTGATTAAACGCGAGGTACTACTGTTTGCAGTGATGGTAGGCGGGATCCCTCTGGAAGCATGATTCCAAAACAAACAATTGTGAATGCTTTCAAATAAGAAGATTCTAGTCCCTTCAGAGACGTCTTAAAAGGTAGGGAGACCAGGCACCCCTTTGTGTGCCTTTTGCATTCAACCTCTCCGGTAGAGATCACTCAGAATTCTTGTAACTATTCATCCAGTTTGCTTTGGTTGAAGTAACTAACTCCAACAAAGACTGCTCGTACCTTCAAAATGATCTTAACAATCTCCAAAATAGGTGGCAAGGTAATTTACTTCCTCTTAATATTTCACAATGTTGTCACGTGAGATTCACCAACAAAATTTATCCAGTATTATATAAATACCGGATTGATGAATCGTTGCTCACACTTGTGGACAAACTTAAAGATTTGGGAGTAGTAATTGACCCAGGTTTGAAAATTGACATTGATATTTCGTGCATAATCATAAGAGCTTCACGCGTCACTGGCTTTATTTAACGATCCTCTTGCAAGTCTTTTAACATACTGACTAGCGTCCATCTATTTGTACTCTCAGCCCGGTCTATACTTGAGTATGCCTCCCAAGTATGGTCTCCTCACTATACCAATCTATCGGATACTGTTGAGAATGTAAAGCAGCGTAAATTCAAACGTTCTCTATTCTACAAGTATAATCTCCCTTACAGCTCCTACCATGAGCGCTTACAGATCCTCAATATCCCATCACTCATAAATAGGAGAGAATCCTTAGACCTGTGTGGCTTATTTAAAATATATCACGGCATTTTTTCATCCAACCTTCGGGAAAGGCTTTATATACGTCCCACCTCAAGAACGCATTCAGCTGACATATTTGTTGTGCACTGTGCTCGAACCGATATTTAGTTTCATTTATTTTTAGTACGCGTATCACGTCGCTACATTGATAATCAGCTGGGCCCCTGCCACATTCCTTAAACGCTTTTAAAACCATATTACATAACATTCTCCTTAGCTTCTAATAGTTTATTAGTATTTTAAATTTTTGTTTTTTGTCTATTCAATTTGCTCACTTTGTTTTTTTTTTGCATATATTACATTTCATAATCTATTTTGTAATTGGATTCATGGATCTGTAAAATAGCTTAATAAATAAATAAATGGGTCGGTCGAAACAGAGACCGCCTAATTCCACATCAATTAGGTGTTGGCACTCTGGAAACTTGATTGGAAATTACGGCAGAAGTTCCATCTGCGAGGATAATACAATCGCTCTAATTGAGGTTATGAAGCTGTTCAGGAATCATGATCGTACGTGCAGTTTACCATTTTTCTGGTACTTTCTGTGGAGGTGTTTGCGATATCAACAATCTCGCAACGTGTAGGAAATATTGCACAAGACTTTTTTTTGTAGTTAGGAAGTGAAGGATATTTATGCCTAAATGTTGGACTCCATGATGCGTACGGGTTTTGTAACTAAAAACCTAGCCTGGAACCGTTGGAAGCATTACTTCGGGCAAGGCTTCGTTTTGCTATGCCTGGAGGCACTATTGAGCTGCATGAATCCTTTTCCGATGAGATGAGAAGAGAGAGAGAGAAGATAGATTGCTAGAAATGAATCGCTTCAGCCTCGATGCCTTCGGGCACTCAAGTTAGTTTTTTAGCCATAAAAACTGACCAAACTTAATGTGCTACATGGTACATCTCTACACAATTCGAGTATTTCTTCAGTTACGCTAGCCGGAAAGAACTCTCCTATTTCATTACAGAGGTCGCCTAGCCCGTAGTCCCCAGCTTTTGCATGCAAATAATTTGTAGGAGGCATTGTCTTCCCCTCCTGCGCACAATATATATTCCAGAGACCATGACTTACCAGTCTTTAGCAGGCAAGACTGAAAACATCCATGCCTGTACAAGAGTTGGTTCAGATAGAAGTCAGTAGAAGCATGCCTCCGATTGAGCAACAGCCTAACTCAAGGATGAAGTGCGTCTTCTCTCTCCTATAGTGTAGATCACCCAGGATTGCTTCAATAATTGGGAGCGTGTTACATCTCTTCATGAGTAACTGTCTCTCTATAACATTCAACGCAGGTAAATATTTCTGCACTTCCTAGCAAGGAAGGCTCTGGGTATCATCTTTGCAATAACCAGCGCCGATAATCATCATCAGCGGATACTATCCTTAGTACTTCTCTTCTATGTACCTGTGCTAGTCGTGATCGGAATAGTTCCTTGCTGAGAACATTGCCCACTTTCTTGAACGCAGATAACAACGTGCTCATTGGGGCTTAAACAATCAAATGAGGTAAAATTCACAAGCAAAGCAGCAAACATCATAAACTTCCTCGGCATACAACAAATACAATCCAACATTCTGAATTGCAACCGTATGATCGTGAATGCCTAACGGATGGCAAAATATCCAAAAACGTGTAAATGCGAATTTTATTAGCTAGAATGTAATGTTGTTGCTATCGTTATCGGTTGTACAGCAATGCGGGGCTCGATGGGGTAATACTGGATAATAGATTTTGTATGCACGGAAATGCAGCGTTCGATGGGCCGAGAATGAACATTCTCCCCCCGTTGAAAGCGTTGCTTGCAATTTTTCAAATATGTAGTACTTTTTGTAGTACTACGATGTCCAAGGTTAAATACTGTGGATAATTATGTTGGCTGTTTTACGAAAAACGTGAGGGAATAAAGGAATGATGATGGGATGCATTGGAATTTTTAAGCATTTAGGTTGCGGGTAATAATGGGAAGTATACAAAGTTTGGATATTGGTCTTTTAAACGTGTTGTCTTTCGTTTGAATGGTTGCGACGCGTACAAGACCGTCCGATCCAGGGTGAGTGTCTACAACACGTCCCATTGGCCAGCAAGGTGGCATTAATCGATCTTCCTTCATAATCACCAGATCTCCGATTTCCAAGTTTGGTTCAATCTTATTCCATTTCGGGCGTTGTTGAAGTCGTGACAGATACTCGTTGCTCCATCGTTTCCAAAACGCTTGATATATTTGTTGTACGACCTGCCATCTTGTAAGACAATGAGTTTGCGTGTCCAACAACGATGGCTCGGGAAGCGTGAGTAAGCTACCGCCAATAAGGAAATGTCCCGGTGTTAGTGGCGTCAGATCACTTGGATCGTGTGTGATATCGCAGAGCGGTCTTGAATTAAGACAAGCTTCTATCTGTGTCATAAGAGTGGTGAAATTGCAAATGTCAGAGTAGTTGATCCAATGGTCCTCTTCAAATGATATTTGGTGGATTTGACAACTGCTTCCCACAGTCCTCCAAAATTAGGCGATGCTGGGGGATTAAAATGCCATTTTACACCTTCGTTTTCCAGGGTCGAAGCGATGCTTTTTCCTATTGTGTTGGCTATCGTTCTGTGTTGTTTTGTCAAAATGGCATTAGCGCCCACGAAATTTGTACCACAGGCGCTCTAAATATCTGTGCACAAACCCCTCCTGGAAGTAAACCGCTTAAATGCTGCCAAAAATCCATTGGTGGTGAGGTCACTTACGACTTCTAAATGCACCGCTTTGGTTGAGAGACATATAAAAATTGCCACATATCCTTTGGAACTTTTGGCTCCTCTTCCCTTGGACATACGGATGTCAAAAGGTCCGCAGTAATCCACGCCAGTATGATTAAATGGCTTGGAGATGTTTACTCTCGGCGCCGGAAGGTCGCCCATTAGTTGCTGGCGAGTTTCGAATTTATATTTGCTGCAGGTTATGCACTTATGATTTGAGAGGCAAACTGTGCTTCGGCATTTTATAATCCAATATTATTTCTTGAGCACTGCCATCATTAGTTGTACGCCACCATGAAGAGTTTTGTGGTGCACATCTCAAATTATTAATTCTGTGAGGTAAATAACTCCATGTTTTTCATCGAAAGTCATGTCCGCATGGCGTAGTCTGCCTCCGACTCGTAAAAGGTGATCAGGATGCAAAAATGGATCAAGCTTTAATAGTGTGCTTAATCGTGAAATGGGTTTTCCGTTCTCAGTTGAATAATTTCCTTTTGAAAATGATGGAACTGAATTCTTTTGATCCAAAACGATAACGCATGATGAATTTCTTCGGATTTCAAGTACGATGATTCTCTCTCTTCAGCCTTCCGTTTGATGTTACTGGTGAAACGAAAGCAATAAGCAGTCACTTGCTACAATTTGGACAATAATGAATATTTGGATAGAAGATCCCATTCCGTGGAGAGATCAACGTGAAGAGAGGAGATTTTTCGAATTTCTAGTTCGGTGGAAGAAATATTGGTGGAGCTTGGCCACATTTGGGCTTCTGATTTAAGCCAATGAGGTCCATCCCACTACAAAGTGCATTTTCTTAAGTCTGCTGGTGAGAGTCCTTGAGATGCTACGTCGGTAGGGTTCCCCTTCGATGGTACGTGCTTCCAAGTATTGGCACCTAACTATTCATGGATTTGAGTTACTCTGTTTGTCACAAAGCTTTCCTATTTTGATGGATGAGCTTTTAACCAATCTATGACGATTTCCGAATTGGTCCATGTGTGAAGTGTAAAATTTTGTATTTGTACTGCCTTTATGACGGAGTTTATTAACTTTGCAAGCAATAATGTGCCACACAGTTCTAATCTGAGCAATGAAATAGTTTTAATGGGGGCCACCTTCGTCTTTGCAGTCATTAAAGAAACCTTTCTACCGTTTCTACACTGAACGCAAACATATACCACTGCTGCATAAGCCTTCATTGAAGCATCGCAAAAGCCATGAAATTCGACGTGATGGTTTGGATCTGTATAATGAATCCATCTTGGGATTTGAATTGATGGAATTTCTTATAAAGAATTATAAAAGTCCAACCACTTGTTGCTGATGTCGTCTGATATTGCTTCGTCCCAGCCAATACCGATGAGCCATAAATCTTGCAAAAATATCTTTGCTTGGACATTTGAAGGAGCTATCCATCCTAAAGGGTCAAATAACTTAGCGATTTCGGAAAGAATTCTTCGTTTCGTTAGAGGTTTGATGAGAGATTCTATCTGAAAGGTATACGAAAAACAATCGTTTGCTGGATTCCATTGGGCACCTAGTGCCTTTACGTTACTGGCCCCATCGATGCACAATGGTAAGACATTTTCATTGGTTTCCGCTGATATGTTGCGTAAAACCTCAAGTGAATTCGATGACCACTTTCGCATTTGAAATCCGCCTGATTTCATGATAGCCTTGACTTAATTCGTTTTTTTCTATAGCATTCAGAATGGTGAAGTCGCCAGTAATTAAGTCGTCCGCGTACATGTCGTTGGATAAAGTTTTGGATCCGATCGGATGTCTTTCTTCTTCATCTGATGCTCGTTGCTTCAAAGCTATCATCGCGAGGAACGGTGCACTTTTAGTTATAAAGGTAACAGTTGAGAGTGCAAAGTCTTCTATGGGAGCGTTGGGTGTCTCGCACCAGACGATACGTTGAAAGTTTGAGTCTCTTGGGTCTATCCTGATTTGGCGATACATTTTTTCAGCGTCGGCCATAAGAACAATAGAATATTTTCTCCATCGAAGTAGTAACGTTGCCAAATCGTCTTGAATTGTTGGTCCTTTCATAATGACGTCATTCAATGATATCCCGCTTGATGTTTTTTGGGAGGCATCGAACACAACGCGAAGCTTGGTGGTACAACTACTTTCTTTAATGACTGCGTGAAGTGGGAGATAACAAGAAGCGTATGTCCCATTCCCCTTGCGTTCCAAAATAGCATGATCTTCTTCGGTAGTTTCCACTCGGTACATATGTTCAAGAGTCAAGTATTCATTCAAACAAGAAGAATACTGGTGCTTTAATTCAGGATGCCTCTGGAAACGAATCTCCATTTGATGGAGCCTATTAATGGCTATATCTCGTGACTTGCCCAGGTTGGTGTTTCTCCTACCATTTATGAACGGTAAGCCGATTTGGTATCGACCGTCTGAACACCGTTTAATGTTATCTTTGTAGAAATTTTCACATTTTTCTTCTTCTTCGGTGATGAATTTCTCAGTTGGCACTTCCTCCAATTCCCAAAATAGTTTTACCTGACTATCGAGTTCGCATTTTATGTGGAAATTTTGAATACTAGTGGCTCGAGGGTGCTTGTGCGATTGGTGTTCCTGAAACCCGGTTGCATAATTTTTGCGCATACATCAGCCCCAATAAGTAGATCGATCCTCCTTGGTTGATTAAATAAAGGATCTGCCAATTTCAAGTCCTGAATATGATCCCATTGATTACAGAAGATCATTGGACTGGGGAGAAGATTTGTCAACGTTTTTAAGACAAAACAGTTTATGCTAACTTTATTGAACTTATCGAGAGGCTTAAGTTGCAAATTTACTCTACTAGGAATTTTTCCTGCCTTAATATGACCAAGGCCCATCACATCTGCACTTATGGAATCTTTTTGTAACCGAAGAGTTTGAGCTGTAGCCTCTGTAATGAATGAAGCTTGCGAGCCAGGATCTATTAAGGCTCTCAATGTCTGTCTGATTCCCGATGGCGTTATTACTTCAATCATTGCAGTTGCTAGTAATATTTCTCTGCTTTTGAAAGAGTTATTTGCCATGTATGAGTTGATATTCTGTTCGGCCGAAGATGATACGAAAGCTTGTGCTTGAGGAGACAATTGTTGGTCTTGATTCAAATTTCTATTTGTGGATGTACGTATATTAGCGGTCCCGGTTGCTGTATTTGAATCTGAAGTGTTCCGATGGAGCAGCGTGTAGTGTCGCTTCTGACTGTCCCTACAGCTATGTTTGCTAGAACAGTTTGATGATAAGTGTCCTTGCCCTAAGCTATTAATACATAAGCCTTTAGCCTTGATTGTATGAAATCTCGAAGCATGTTTCATCGCGAAAAATTCTGGGCATTGCCGAAGATTATGTGGTTGAAAGCATACACAACATATAGGTGTGGTCGCGGTGTGGAATGTTCTAGTTTGTGAAAAGCTCTTATCTGGTTTGGCATCCCTTAAACCTGTGGAGTGTGCAGATCTGAAGAACTTAGGTGGGAACGCTTCCAATGCTCTGAAACGACCTTCAAAGATGTTTTGAACTTCTTTCCATTTTACTAAGTCCGTTCGCCCACTGAGACTTTGCTCCCAGAGCAATCTTGTAGCTGGTGGTAGCTTTTCGATCGTGATGTAGACTATCAAGTCATCCCAAGTGTCGACAGGAATGTCTAAGTTTTTAAGAATTTGTAGGCACTCTTCAATGGTATCAAGCATAGCTCTAATACACTCGCAGTTCTCATAGACTGTTGTATTTTGTGATAAAAGGCGCTTTAATTAAGTATTTACCAGAGCACGTTTGTTATTATATCGCTCTGTTAGAAGCTGCCAAGCAATGTCGTAATTGATATTGGTTACTTGGATATGTCTAAGAAGCTGATGAGCATCTCCAGAAACATGAAGTTTGAAATATTGCAATTTTTGAGCAGGGGATAAACTTCGATTCTCATGAACAAGATGCTTAAGCAAATCGTAAAACGAAAGCCAGTTTAAGTAATCACCAGAAAATTTCGGTAGTTCTATTCTCGGAAATCTTATTCAAGTTTCTTTATTTGACTGAGCCGCCATTGCAACCTCGGAAGGCGCTTCGTATTTCTGTGTCACCTTTACTGGCTCGGATGGCCAATTTATGATAAAGGCTTCTTGAATGAGAGAGTAAGATTGAATGTATAATTCTTCGACGTCGGAATAGACGTGGTTTTCAAAATAAGTTTTGCCGAAAGGTGAAAGAATCTCATTGTGCAATGCCTTTAGCGCTACAATTTTCACATTGCAAGCTTGAAAATTATCCCAATACTCTTTAAGCATTTAAAGCCGAGCTGAATAATAGCACTTTGCCTTCCTGGCTTTCCCATCCTTCTTGTAATTTCTTATAAATCGTTCGAGATTTTCTCTTAAGTCTGATTGTCGCTCGATCAATTCATCCATCGTATTCAATTTGTAGGTTAATGTAAATACAGATAAAGAAAAATATTTACCAATCCAGTTACCAGTTGCATTATGTGCTATTCCAACACGGGGTTCACAATAGAGTATTTTTCTCAAAAATTCAATGATACTAGAGTACAACGTCCACTTTGTAGTTTCAAAGTCCCTTTGCCACGAAAGTCACTACAGTTAAAACTTTAAATTTAGAATTCAAAACTAAAGAGTTCAAAGTCACTGTTCACAAAATCACAAGAATCCGAATTGTAAATGTTACCACACAATTTCACTAGAGTTCTAATTGCGTTTAGAGAAGACTCTCTAGATTTCAAATTGTTTTCACAAATCACTAGTGTTCATAAAGTTTCCGATATTCTTAACAAATCATGTGAGTTCAAAATGATATCAAACTACACAATTCACGCGAGTTCAAAATTTTTTCAAAATTCAAAAAATCACTAGATTTCAAAATGGATAAAACATCCGGCTCGACGGACCATGTTTAGGGTTCAAACACAAAAAAAAGGAATTGTTCGAATAAAAGAATGATATTTAGATTTTGAATAACATCTTTATTCACCGACGGTTCGATTTCAAGTCTAAGCAAAATAAAATGAAAAGTATAATATGTCATTAGAATGTAATCTAAAAATAGCACAAGCAAAGCAGCAAACATCATAAACTTCCTCGGCACAACAACAAATACAATCCAACATTCTGAATTGCAACCGTATGATCGTAAATGCCTAACGGATGGCAAAATATCCAAAAACGTTTAAATGTGAATTGTATTAGCTAGAATGTAATGTTGTTGCTATCGTTATCGGGTGTACAGCAATGCGGGGCTTGATGGGGTAATATTGGAGATAATAGTTTTTGATTGTACGGAAATGCAGCGTTCGATGGGCCGAGACTGAACACTTTCCTTAGTACGGAGGATATACAATTGGAGAGAATTAGAGGACTGCGCAGCAAGTGATCACCAGTACATTCTGTTGGAGACCCATGGTGTTGTCTCACGACGTCCATGCCCTCGACGTTCTAAAATTGGGAGGAAAATCTGAAGGTTGGACGTCGAGAAGTTCGTCGAGGTGTTCACAGCAGGTGCTCTGCTGCAGGGTCATTCGCAGTGGACAGAAGAACCAGCAGCTCAAGGCGTGGTCAACTCAACTATGAGCATCATCACAACTGCTTGCAACGCTTTTATGTCCCATTAAAACCCCTGGCACGGCAGGGCTCCACTGTACTGATGGTATACTGAAATTGTTGATAAGCAAGGGAGAGTCACAAGTTTCGCCCTGAGGTTCAATGGGCACGGAACTGTGATGAGGCATGCGACCGGGTAGCAGCATATAAGTCAGCCAGGGGATGCCTTTGCAAACTGATTCGCAATAGCAGGGCTTGCTGCTGGCAAGATCAAGTGGACAATGTGAACAAGGATCCGTGAGGTCTTGGCTACAAGCTAGTTTTGCGAAAGCTTGGTATCCTACAGATTCCTTGCATACATGACGCGGAAAAGATGGAAGAGATAGTGCGGGCACTTTCCCCACCCATCTCACCCGTGTAATCACTGTCCAAGATGAAGCGAAAATTGCGTGCCCACTTTTCACACAGCCGGAACTGGAAGAGCGAGTCCTATCATTAAAAGCAAGGAAGGTTTTAGTCCCAGCTGAGGTGTTGCAACTTGTCTATCACAATTGTCCTGACTTGCTGCTCACCACATTCAATGTTTGCCCCGGTACAATGGAGGGTAAAGTGGCTGGTGCTAATCAGCAACGGGAAGAGAAATCCCGGATCACCGTCTGCATACCACACATCATGCATACTAGACACGGCAGGAAAAGTGCCCAGCAAGTAAAGACTCATCGACGCGATTCGCACTGCTGGGAACTTATCTTCTCGTCATTACGGCTTTAGACCAAGACCTTCCTCCTTTGATGCGATTGTAGAGATAGTGAGCATGGTCCAAAAGGCAGAGACATTTAGCTGCAACAAGCAACGGATCGTTCTGTTGGTGATACTTGACGTTAGGAACGCCTTCAATTCCGCTAGGTGGGTAGATATTCTGGATACACGGGAAACTGCTTTTCAAGTTCTAGAATATCTGATACGGCTTCTGAAGGACCAGAGCCTACTTTACGATACGAAACAGTCCCAAAGAAGGATGGAAATTACATTGGGTGTTTCTCAGGGATCTATTCATGATCCAGACCTGTGGAACGTATCTTACGACGGACTACCGACACTGGAGATGGCAGATCAGTCGCGCTTGAATGGTTATGCGGATGATGTTGCGGCTCTGGCCAAAAGGCGTTCCGTTGAACAAGCGCAATTTACGCTAGGTATGCTAATGTGCCAGGTGAGAGACTGCCTGACAGCTTGCAGATTCTGTCTAGCACTGGAGAAAACCAAAGTGGTCATCTTGACAAATAGGAAATTCCCTAGAGTAACGGTGGTCAGTATCGGTGACATATTAATCGAACTGAAGCCAGCGGTAAAATAAAGTAGGCTACTGATCGACTTTAAGACGAGTTTTCATCAGGGCAACGAGTGAGAAGGCTGCTTCGGGCATATCACCTCTGAGTCGTCTTATAGCCAACGTGGAGGGATTAAACGCATCAAGAAGACACCTCTTGATGAGTGTGGCGGGGTCAGTGCTATTGCACGGAGCAGAAATATGGGGCGACGCTCTCAGTAAGGAGGTGTACCGAAAATGCGTGGCACAGGTACAATAAAGAGGAGCGCGGAGGAGTGCTTCTTCATAGCCGACAGTCTCTGATTTGGCAGTGAGAGTTATTGCAAGCGTGATACCCGTTGCCCTCTATG
>OZ017743.1:5016455-5171455 GCA_963969285.1 Odontomyia ornata | reverse complement strand
CCTGTGCCAGGCGTTTTCGGTATACCTCCTTACTGAGAGCGTCACCCCATACTTCTGCTCCGTACAGTAGCAATGAGCCTACAGCACTCTTCAAGAGGTGTCTTCTTGATGGGCTTGGTCTCCCTACGTTGACCATAAGTCAACTCAGAGCCGATACTCCCGAAGCAGCCTTCTCAGCCGTTGCCCTGATTTGCTCAGAGAAACTCATCTTCGAGTCGATCAGTAGCCCCAGGTACTTCATCGATGGCTTTGATTCGATTCACATATGTCCAATACTGATCACCCTTACTCTAGGGATTCTATTTTTTGTCAAGATGACCACTTCGGTTTTCTCCAGTGCTAAACTGAACCCGCGAGCAGTCATCCAGTCCTTCACTCGGCACATTAGCATACCTGGCCTAAGTTGCGCCTGTTCAACGCAATACATCCGCATAGCCGACCAAGCCCGACTCATCTGGCATCTCAAGTCTCAGTAGCCCATCGTAAGACACGTTCCACAAGTCCGGATCAAGGATAGATCCCTGAGCAGCACCCAATGTAATTTCCATCCTTCGTTGGACCTGTGTCATATCTTAGAGCAGTCTTCGGTCCCTTAGGTAGTTCCTCAAAAGTCACATTAGATATTCTGGAACTTGAAAAGGGTTTTCCAGCGTATCCAGAATATCCACCCATCTAGCGGCTTACCAGGCGTTCTTGACGTCGAGTGTCACCAACAGGACAATCCGTCACATGATGCATCTATATGCGTCTGCCTTTTGGACCGCATTCACCACCTCTGCAATCGCATCAATGATAGAACGTCCTGCTCTAAAGCCATACTGCCGAGGAGATAGGTCCCCAGCAGCACGAATCGCGTCAGTGAGTCTTCTCTTGATGAGTTTCTCTAGCAATTTCCCAGCCGTGTCTAGTATGCGTAACGGGTGACATTTCCCTTCCCTTGCTGATCAGCACGAGCCTCGCCACCTTCCATCATACCGGGCAAACACCGTCCCGTAGGCAAGCGTTGAATGTGCTGAGGAGCAAGTCAGGACAATGATGATAGACAAGCTGCAACACCTCAGCTGGAACACCATCTGGACCTGGAGCCTTCCTCGCTGTCAACGAAAGGACTGCCTCTTCCAGTTTCAGCTGTGTGAAGAATGGACACTTGACAACTGTTTCACCATGGACAGCGTCAACATGGACGGGATGGGCGGCATCATGTATACAAGGTTTCCGTAGGGCACCAAGCTTCCGCATAACTAGCTTGTAGCCAAGGCCCCACGGATCCTTGTTCACATTGTCCACTAGATCTTGCCACCAGCGAGCCTTGCTATTGTTGATCGATTTGCGAAGGCATCTCCTGGCCAACTTATATGCTGCTGCGCGGTCGCTTGCCTCGTCACGATTATGCGCCCGTTGGGCCTCACGCCAAAGCTTGTGACACTCCCTTCGTTTTTCAGCGATTTCAGTTGACCACCAATACACTGGGGGCTTGTCGTGCCAGGGTTTTCGACGGGGCATAGAAGCATTGCAAGCAGTCATGATGATGCTCATAGTTGAATTCACCACGTCTTGAGCTGCCAGTTCTTCTGTCCCCTCTGGATCTTCCTGCAGCGGTGCACCTGCTGTGAGCACCTCGACGAACCTCTCGTCCCGTCCAGTATGGTTCCTTCACAGCGAGTTCGGAGGAAAGTCGGCGTATTT
The DNA here is from genome assembly GCA_963969285.1 of Odontomyia ornata. Classification (NCBI taxonomy): domain Eukaryota; kingdom Metazoa; phylum Arthropoda; class Insecta; order Diptera; family Stratiomyidae; genus Odontomyia; species Odontomyia ornata. Next base: position 5,169,769 of record OZ017743.1, on the reverse strand, counting down.
CCGGTGTTTAGTACAACGAGCTTCGTCTTGGCTGCCATTTCTAGGGTTCGTTTTCCCCGCGGATCTGTTTGAGGCATGCTCCATTTGATTGCTTTCGGGTTGAAGTCTCCCCCAACGAGCACGTTCCCGTCTGCGTTCGAGACAGCGCCCTCCAAAGAATTAAGCTTGGTTTGGAAAGATGATATCGATTCGTTCAGCGTTAGTTACACACTAAAGAAGGTGGTCGCTAAGCACCGAACCCACACAAAACCATCCCCCCATCCACAGCTCTCCGCCTGGAAATCACTACTTCGAACCCAGATGGTGGCAGTACCAGTTTCATCAGGATACCATGATGCCGAACTTTTATCATGGTGTTGCTCACTCAGCAGCAAAAAGTCGGCTTTCATGTCCCTCGCAAACTATTCAAGCAGATTTTGGGCGGTTGAACTGCGGTGTAGGTTTACCTGCAGGATACGGGCCATCGAAGTTCTAATTTTGCCTTGGTTAGGGCTTCCTGGAAAAATCGGGATGAAAGTCGGAATTTTTTTAGTTTTAAAGGTAAAAGTCCTTTACCATTACTTGATTTTCTTGTCCTTTGAATGGAACGTAGTAGAAAGTAAGACGTATCAATTACCGAAGGTGGAATCTTTCTATCTATCTTCCTTCAAAAGTTGTGCGTAAACATGCATAAAAAAGCAACAACAATAAAAAATACGCGACAAACTGATAACTTTCTTTCCTATGGAAGTCATTTAAAAACACAAAAACTATAAAATGATAAAGAGGTGATGTATTAGGTACTAAATTCATAAGCTTTAAAAAATGAAGTTCTAATAATTGAGTTCCTTTAAAATAATTACATTACCATTTGTTTTTTTTTATTCCTCCATTCCCTACTACTCTCTCCATCAGTCTTCATCGTCGCACAACGCTCGTGCGATCTCTTCATACGTCGTCGATTCCCACGTGTGCCTCTCACGTAGGAATATATATACATATATATACATACATACATATATATATATATATATATATATATATATATATATATATATATATATATACACATATATATATATATATATATATATATATATATATATATATATACATATATATATATATATATATATATATATATATATATATATATATATATATATATATATATATATATATATATATATATATATACATAAAGGATATAACGTAATTTGTGCCTGGAGACCTCAATTTTTCTTAAATTTCCGCCAAATTTTCAGCAATGGTGTGTTGTGTAAATATTCCTGCTAGTTTTTTTAATCGTTCAAATTGGCCAAGCGAAAACAAAAGGGAAAATGTTCCGCATTTTTGTTCTGACCCAAGTATAGCTCTAATTTGCAACAACATAGGAAGAAATGTTCATTCAAACGTGTACTGAAGCTCACAATAAAAAAAATCAAGATCGAACCATCTGAAACAAAATGGCGGCCCAAAGGTCGAAAAACGTGCAATATTTGGTACTGTAGTTTTGAACAAATCTTTGAGCCAATGTTAATGAAACTTGGCAATGTGGTAGAGACCGTAAACGTCTAGTGAACAATAAAAAAGCTTCAAGGTCGGGTCAGAGTATCAAAATGGCGACTAGGCAAAGTTCAAATTTTGAAAGATTCTTAAAGCTACAATTTATATTGGATTTTCATGGAATCTAAAATGATGAGTTGATGAGATCTTGGACTAAAATGTATCAGAACAAAATTCGATTCCTAAGGACATTGCAAATTTTAGCAGTAGTGAGTTTTGCATTGCAGTCAAGAAATTAAATTTCAATATACGAGTACTTGGTACAATAAATTCAAGAAACTGCATTTTAATAGATTTGAAATGACAAAAATTACCACTGAAAAGAGTGAGATAAAATTTTTTTTAGAAAAATAGAAAACCGACTTCGAAATGCCTTAAAAAGGATGAAATAACATTTATGGAAATGGTGCCAAATCAATTTTCCCATTTCAACATCAAAACTTCCAACATGTGCACCATGATAAAAGAAACAGGGAAAAACTCATCCTTTTTAGGGCATTTTGAAGTCGGTTTTCTTTTTTTAAATTGATTTGGTTATCGATTTATCGATAGTGCCCTCAGACCGGGGAACCAAACGCGTCCCCAGGGTTGCGGATAGGGGAAGACCTTTCTCGAAAGGTTTGCTGCGAATAACCAATAAGCAGCCGCGGTCGGCAGTGAAGGGAGAGTCTCAGGACAAATACCTGAGTGTCAATGATCTTCACTGTGACATGACGAAATATATGGCGTCATCAATTATCCATATATCCTGGCAGTAGGTAAAATGCTATGGGAACGGAAACCCAGACAGAAAACCAAATCATGCAGGTCCACAAGGGGAACCAAATTACGGTGCAGGGGTCGGATCCCCAGTACCGGCGGCAGAGGGTAGTGAGCGAGCAGGCTCCCGGCCGTCGTCAGCCAGCGACTGCAATGTTATAGAAGTGGTGAACTTGGCTTCTGTAACAGATATAACTACAAGCAAACAGGACGCTAGCACGGAGAACCCTTTCAGGCAAAAACCGCTGTTGGCAAGAACACCGATAAAGCAAGTCACCGATTGCGGGGGGAGGCAGCAAACCCCAGAAACACTGTCAAAGTCAACATCACAGGTTAAATCATCGGAGACAGACCACAGATGGACTAACGAACGAAAGAAGGCAGAGTGCGTTGTGCAACCTGGCATCATTGCGGCCTTTGGGCGCAGTAGAAGGACTATGCACACCCCGGAGTGTCCAGTGCAAGACGTACACAATCCGGATCAAGCTGCGACACCAACAGAGGCCAGTGTAAGACTGGGGGAGGGAGAAGTTTTGCCGTTGGCCGACGCCACTTCAAGCGCGACCCAAGCGGTAGAAGCAAAAGGGCTAGGAAACGGGGGCCTCTCCCAAGAGGTGGCGCCAAATAACACAATCGCTCTTGACCACGCCGAAGAGGAGCGGCTTACTCGGAAAGCGGGGACTATCGTCAAGCAACTGAGGGCTGCCTGCGAAGTGCAGAAAAACATAGGCAAGAGTGTCAGGAATGGCATTCTTGAACTGGAGGAGCTTTTTGACCGCATAACGCACTACAAGCGGAGGTGGCTTGCAACCGAAAAGCACCAAAAAGACACGCTCTCCCTCGAGGCATCAGTGGGTCCTAGCAGCAGCAAAAGAATGGCCGGTAGCCCAATCGAAGGCGACTGTGAGAAAAGGAGGAAGGACGAGACCATAAACGAAGTTGACACTCCAGGCGAGGAGTTTCATGTGGTGCAAAACAAGGCAGCGAAAAAAGCGGCCAAAAAGCTACTCCTAGAAAAAACAAACAGCGCTCAACCACGAAAAGAACAAAGAACCCCCCGATATACCGCAGAAAACAAAAAGCGAACCGCGGCGCAAACCCTTGCGAGAGGCACTGCTTATTAAACCCACTAAGGGCCAAACCTACGCAGATGTCCTCCGTGAAATTAAAGGAGCGGTCAAGCCAGACGACACCAAAACTGCCATCAAAGCAGTTCGACCAACGCGGACCGGTGGCTTGCTGGTGGAATTCGGGCCAGAGGCCACAAACAAAGATGCATTCCGTGACGCGGTTCAAAAGGTTCTTGGAGATGCGGCAACGGTTGCCTCGCTCGAACCAATGGCCACCCTGGAAATCAGGGACCTCGACTGCGTCACGGACAAAGCTGAAGTAGAGGATGCCATCAGGAGGGAGTTCCCCAGCTTAAGTGAAGTCAAGGCAAGATTGACACGTGAAAACACAAGGGGGCAACGCATGGCTATTGACGAACTAGCTGATAAAGACGCCCAGCAAATCCTGGCGAAGGGCAAAATTAAGATAGGTTGGGTGATCTGCAGGATACGGAGAAGAGCGATCCCTATCCGCTCTTTCAGATGCTTCGAATACGGACACACCTCGTATGGCTGTAGGGGACCCGACAGGAGATCTCTGTGCTACAAATGTGGTGAAACGGGGCACAAAAGGAAGGAGTGCACGAACGAGGCAAAATGCATTCTTTGCAAAGATGCTAAGCTAGCACCCGGCGACCTCAAACATGAGCCGGGGACAGGGAGATGCTGGGTTTTCAAGGAGGCCCTAACTAAAGCCAAATCGATACTCAAATGATCCGTATCCTGCAGGTCAATTTGCACCGAAGCACAAACGCCCAGGACCTACTTGAGCAGTTTGCGAGGGATAAGAAAGCTGACCTCCTGTTGCTGAGCGAGCAACATCATAACAAGGACTCGCAAGCGTGGTACCCTGACAAATCTAGTACCTCGGCCATCTGGGTTCGAGACAGCGCCCGCCTTCAGGTGCAGGGCCATGGACGCGGGGATGGTTTTGTGTGGGTGCGGTGTTCAGGGATAACATATTTCAGTGTTTATCTGACGCCTAACGAGGCAATGCGATCTTTTCGAACCAAACTCGATGCCCTGGAGGACGCTGTCTTGAACACAGAGGGCCACATGCTGGTCGGGGGAGACTTCAACGCTAGAGCCATTGAATGGGGTATGCCACAATTCGACCCAAGGGGAAAGCAAATCTTGGACATGGCGGCCAGAACAGCGCTTTTTGTCCTAAATACTGGTAACACCCCTACTTTCCGCCGATGGGGTTGCGTAGGAACCACACCCGATGTGACACTCGCTTCGGAGTCCCTGGTACCTAGAGTACACAACTGGCGAGTACAAGAGGACTACTCGGCTAGTGATCACCAGTATATAGCGGTTGAGATTCACGACGGTGCCACTCTGCGTGCATATGCCCAAACTTCAATCCTCGGATGGAGGACTGGGAGGATGGACGTTGAGAGGTTCGCTGACGCGCTTACGGCAGGCGCACCGTTGCTGGGAGCTCCGCCAGGGAGTGGAGGGCCCACAGCCAAGGACTTGGTGAACTCAACTATGAGTACCATCATAGCTGCTTGCGAGTCTTCCATGCCCCGTCGGAGACCCCGACACGGTAAGCCTCCAGTATACTGGTGGTCAAACGAGATCGCCAAACAAAGAAGCGATTGTCACAAACTTCGGCGAGAGGCCCAGCGGTCGCAAACACGGGAGGAGGCAGACACTAGGCTAGCAGCATACAGGTCCGGCAGGAAATATCTTCGCAGGCTTATTAACAAGAGCAAGGCCCGATGCTGGCAAGACCTCGTGGATGATGTAAATAGGGATCCGTGGGGCCTTGACTACAAGCTGGTCATGGGAAAACTTGGTGCCCTACGGAAGCCTTGGTGCCCTACGGAAGCCTTGTATACATGACGCAGAAAAGATGGACGCGATAGTGCGGGGACGCTTCCCCGCCCACCCCGTCCGTGTTGACGCTGTCCGTGGTGAAACAGCAGTTGAGTGCCCACTCTTTACACAGCTGGAACTGGAGGAGGCAGTCCTCTCCCTGAAAGCGAGGAAGGCTCCAGGTCCAGATGGTGTTCCAGCTGAGGTTTTGCAGCTCGTCTTTCACCATTGTCCTGACTTGCTGCTCAGCACATTCAACGCTTGCCTACGGGACGGGGTTTTCCCGGTACGATGGAAGGTGGCGAGGCTCGTGCTGATCAGCAAGGGGAAGGGAAATCCCAAATCGCCGTCTGCATACCGCCCGTTATGCATGCTAGACACGGCTGGGAAAGTGCTAGAGAAACTCATCAAGGGAAGACTCACTGACGCGATTCGTGCTGCTGGGGACCTATCTTCTCGGCAGTACGGCTTTAGAGCAGGACGTTCTATCATTGATGCGATTGCAGAGGTGGTGAACGCGGTCCAAAAGGCAGAGGCATGTAGTCGCGCCAAGCGACGGATCGTCCTGTTGGTGACACTCGACGTCAGGAATGCCTTCAACTCCGCTAGATGGGTGGATATTCTGGACACGCTGGAAAACTCTTTTCAAGTTCCAGAATATCTAATGCGGCTTTTGAGGAACTACCTAAAGGAACGAGCTCCTGCCTTACGACACGACACAGGTCCAACGAAGGATGGAAATTACATCGGGTGTTGCCCAGGGATCTATCCTTGGTCCGGACCTGTGGAACGTGTCTTACGACGGGCTACTGAGACTTGAGATGCCAGATGAGTCGCGCTTGGTTGGCTATGCGGATGATGTTGCGGCTCTGGTCGCCGGACGCACCGCTGAACAAGCGCAACTTAGGCTAAGTATGCGAATGCGCCGAGTGAGGGACTGGATGACTGCTCGCGGGCTCAGTTTAGCATTGGAGAAAACCGAAGTGGTCATCTTGACAAAAAAGAGAATCCCTATAGTAAGGATGATCAGTATTGGAGATATACAGGTCGAATCGAAGCCAGCGGTGAAGTACCTGGGGCTACTGATCGACTCGAAGATGAGTTTCTCTGAGCAAATCAGGGCAACGGCTGAGAAGGCTGCTTCGGGAATATCGGCCCTGAGTCGTCTTATGGCCAACGTAGGGGGACCCAGCCCATCAAGAAGACGCCTCTTGATGAGTGCTGTAGGGTCAGTGCTACTGTACGGAGCAGAAGTATGGGGCGACACTCTCAGCAAGGAGGTATACCGAAAACGATTGGCACAGGTACAGAGAAGAGGAGCACTGAGAATTGCATCTTCGTATCCAACAGTCTCCGACTCGGCGGTGAGAGTGATTGCAGGCGTGATACCTGTCGCCCTCCTTGCTAGAGAGCGCCGCGCTATTTACCTGCGCCGAAACGAGGATGCGAGGGAGATGGTTGTCCGCGAGGAGAGACAACGCTCGCTCAACGATTGGCAGCAGTCTTGGAGGAATTGCACGAAGGGAAGGTGGATGTGAGACCGTGGCTAAATCGAAGGCATGGTGAGACTGACTTCTATCTGACCCAGCTTTTCAGCGGGCACGGGTGTTTTCAGTCTTACCTGCACAAGATCGGTAAGTCACGGTCTCCCGATTGTCGGTTTTGCCTAGGAGAGGAGGACAATGCCTGTCACACATTTTTTGCGTGTACCAAATGGACCAGGCTGCGAAGGGAACTCTACAGGGAGACGGGAGAGCTCACCCCGGATAATATAGTCGCGGTGATGCTCGAATCGGTTGACAAATGGAACCAGGTGGCACATTATGCTCGGGCAGTCCTAAAAGATAAAAGGGACTCAAAGCAGCCGGAGGTGCTTGGGCTGGGGGATCGCTCTTCTGGCCCTTCCTCTTCCCCTCTCCCCTCCCGCTAGGAAAGGGACTCCCCAGCTTGAAGGCGTCCCACGGCGTAACAAAACGAGACCTGGCCCGAAGTAATGTGTCAAACGGTTCCAGGCTAGGTTCTCAGATTGACATGGGAGGTGTTTAGTGGGTAGTCCAAGGGTATCCTCCATGGGAGTCCCACACTGCCAGACTCGGCGGGCGTAAATGCCTTCACCTCCCTACCACAAAAAAAAATATATATAAAAGGTTATTACGAGGTATGTTTTATTAGAAAGGAAATAAAATAATATTGATATTTAGGTTAGGAATAAGAAAATTATAGCCGAAAGTCACAAAGAAAAATTAATATAAGAAATTTTGGTCCTTCACGGTTTAAGTTATTTTAAGAATCTAATCAATCGCACATTTACCCCAATTAGTTTGGTAGCCTTTGAAGGACTAAATTATTTTTAGTTACGAAAAGGATGGTCTTTGTAAAATGTATAATGAACTTTTGCTATTCAAGAAAATAATAACGCATGTCTAAAATATAAAATCATTCAGCGTGCTTTCCATGGATTTACCAATTCTACTTTGATTCCCCATCTTCTTTGAGGCTCACGACAACCATGGGCCGTGGTGGAAGCGGTCCGTTTGGTTAGTGTATTTGTGGTAGCTTTGATGGGGTCAAATGAGTAACTTGCCCTTCGGTTGCACTCGTGGATGTCCTTGAACTCGTTCGCTTTAATTTATTTTATAGTGTCCTCGTGCTGGGGAAAAGGAAGCATCCTATGACACTGCAGTTAGCTACCTGCCAAAACGCGTACTTGTCCACAGGCTTGATCATTCTAGCAAAGCCTGGCTGTTATAGCTCGCTAAGACAGCATTCCATTGCGTGGATTTTCCAAATTCCTACAACACTACAATTCCGGAATTAATTTTCAAATCAATGAAATTTGCGGGTGGTTGAAATATTGAAAACTAAAAGAAGAGCTGAACAGCACGTCGTTAGAGCAACGTTTTTGAAGCCTTTTGTTGGTGTATTACTTTCTTAATGGTTTCATATGATTGAAAATTAAAATCTTTTTCTATTAAGAATAATGTCAATTATTAGTGAGAATGTATACATAAATACATACTTAGACCTTATATACATTTCATACATCATTTCTTTCATATATCAAATACATAATTCTCGTTAAAGACCAATACATACTTAGGTTTTATCGTTTTTCTTGATAATCACTATGCAATATGAATTAACTTTTACTAAAATAAATGATTCTTATCAATGTAGCTGTAATTGTTTCATAGATCAATTTATTGTACTCATGCAAAGGGTTTCCAAATCGCGGAATACAAAGGAAATTGCAATGTTAAATTTAACACAAGTTTAAATCTACAGTGAAGCTCTCAGAATATACTTCAACTACCATAATTGAAACTTTATTCGTGAACCATGCATGCATTACTACAATGGTGCACAAGTCGTGAGGACTATCGCGAAACATTGCGCCGCATACCCACTTCTCGAAAGAAATCTAAAGTTTAACATTCAACTAATGTCGTAACGACTCCTTGCACCATAATATATTCTGAATGCTTTCAACCGTGCTCCATTGAAATTTTCTTCATTTCCATAGAGTTTCATCGTCATTATCCTGACAGCACGTAAATTCATCTTGCAATAATTTTCAAGGAAAAGCTATATGAAAAAGGGCCGAAAAACAAGTGCGGGAAGCATGCATTGAGGAAGTAGTATAGGAGAGGAGAGGAAGTTTGCAAGATAACTATTACTAGAAACATAGCAACGAAAGAAATGGGGTTTGCTAGTTTTCCTTGTTTTCCCAGTGGCGCTGGTTTCCACCGTTGTGTTGTCGCTGAGTTCTCCACCGCTCTTTATAGTCTCAAACTATTTTATCAGGAAACAGTTGTTATGCTCTTTTTCCGCTAAATGAAACGAACACAAGTGCACGATGTACACATTTACTATCTTTATGGTGTTCTGAAGGATACTTCTCAAACGCGTCTTATATGTAAAACAAAGTATTTTCGAAATCCATGCAAGAGAATTCGCTTCCATGATTCAAAGTTTAGAATAATTTTCTTTGGCTACATAGACTCTCACACCTTTCAAACCTCGCCTCGCTTAAGTTTGAGCGACCCTTTTCATCCACCTCCATTAAACTTTGGTCTAACGAAGTCAAAACTAACTCATCTCATCTGACAAAATTTCTTGCAAGGTGCCTTTTTATTTCACTATGGGTTTCTTGCCGTTCCAAAAACAGCCATAAGAAAATCCTCTTAAGCTCCATGCTTCTATTGGGAGTCGAAGACACCCCAATCTTGGTATGTATCTTTCATAATTTCACCTTTCCAATCGTTTGCCCGGAAAAACTGCCAACCAACCCACCAATCTATGCCTGTCATGGGTACGCTTGAAAGCAAGTAAAATATTCAAGGACCAACTGAATATTGGTAGAGAGCTGCCACCCTGTACCTTACGTAGCCTGCACACCCTACACACATTCACATTTCATCTTGCCGGGGATCGACCTTCTTTTCTCGGAAAATGAAGACGATGCCGACGACGTCGACTGTAACGGTATGAAAAAGGATAATGCGCGCCCGGATAAGTCATTTTAAATAAGGCGTTCCCTCGATTTTATATAGGGCGTGGTTTTAATGACGGTGGAAATGATGTTCGTTCGTTGCTCTGCGCTTCTTCTGGTTGTTCTTCTTCTTAGCCCGATTTAAAAATGGCGAAGCGAACACTACTTTTCCTTGCGAAGTACGCGGTGGCAGCATTTTGTTGAGCTTGGGTAGTTAAGTGTTTGCCTTCCTACAGCAATCCTTTCGTAGTAGCTTTCTGTGGCTGGGAGGACATGAATGGTGAATGGGAGAAAGTCGCAATGGCGGCAATGAATATGACGGAGCACATTGTCTTCAGTACTATATTTTTCCATTCCCTCCCTTATTCGTTCCTATTATGTAGCTTCTTTGAACTTCCTAAAATGTTGGGAAATGCTGAAACTTTCAGACATAAACGATTCAGCGTTTAATTGGAAGCATATAATGGTGACATAGTGGAAAACGTATGTTTTCAGGCTCCCAAATTTTGATTTTTAAGAGAATTTTAAAAGTTTAAACATTTTTTCAATGAAAGTGGCATTTTAAGGGTGGATAGAAGTAAACATTTAAAAAAAAAACCAATTAGTATAACCGTTGAAAATACTCTCGTTAAAATTGAAAAAAAAAAATGAGTGACATTGCGTTAGCATTTAGTTTCTATTGCCAAAGCAATTGAACATAAGATACTCGTATTCCCCCAACCATGAAAAATATTATAGGAAATAGATTTTAGTTCCCAGATTAATTTCTTTTTCATTTATGGCTTTGTGGAAAAGACTCAATCGAGGAAAAGAAGCCCGTATAGGTTCCAATCTTTTAATGCTCTCAAGTTTATATGCTTTCTTCTTGCGTATACGCGTGAAGAAGCAATCTAAGCTTATAGTTTTGCGGGAAACTATTATATGTTGGATATAAAGTAAAACAAGCAAATCTACCCAACTTTTCAAACCTTTTCAATTATTGTAATATTATTTGACTATGTTTTACATTTTCTGATGTTACGCTCAGCAGAACTTACTATAACCAATGCATGGAACGGTAGTATTATTATAGTAGAAATACATTCATTTCTACGTACGAGTATGAATTGGATTATGCATCTAAGTTTATCAACCTGGACGTCAGTTGATAAACTCAGATACAGGAGAGAGAAGGTTATCAGTTTCACCCCTACATTTTGTTGTTACTTTTTTTAATGTACGTTCACGCATAACTTTAATGCATTCTGTTTTTGCCCTAGTATTGTGCTTACTTTCACGAGATTTCATTTCAAGGACATGAAAATTAAATAATGGTAAACCGTTAAAACAAACAAAAAATCTGATCTTCGCGGCGATTTCTTGATACATATTGCCACACATGTGTGTTTTTATTTTTGGGGCTGCATGCGAGAGACAGTATATTAGACTGTTTCGGCACTAGTTTGTAGTCCTTCTGCATATATTAACAATATGGTACAATGCAGTGGAGTAATCAAATTTTATTGAAATTGCGTATGAAATATACTCATTAGTTTGTGACCCTTTAAGGTTTTGATAAAGGACACTGATGCTTCTCATCATGAATGGTGAAAAAGATCACGTTTTTAAATATTTTAATCAATCTTTTTTATTAGAAATAACCAGCAAATTAGTTTTGAATCTAGCTTAAATATGAAAACTTAAAATAACATAGAGTAAACTTCTTCTGCTTGTTCTTCGTAGCACTACACCACCTCTCGGGCCTTCGTTTCCAAATGTATCGGTCCATTGACCGCGTCCTCCAAATCCGAGCAGTGACGAACTGTCTTCGTCGATCGAGTCAGACCAGGGTTTTTTCGGTTTCTCCACTGGCCTCCGGCCTTCAGTTCTCCCAACGAATACCATTTTGGGTATCCGTTGTTTGTCCATAAGAATCATGTGTCCAGTCCATTGCAGCTTCCGCAGTCTTACAATCGTTGAGAGGTCCGGTTCGTCAAAAATTTCATACAGCTCATGGTTGTATCGGATTCGCCATAGGTCCCCGTCAAGCTTCGCTTCGATGATTCACCTCAGGACCCGTCGCTCAAAAGGCGTTCAATATATATGCGGATTCTTGGGCTAGGGTCCATGTTTCAAACACATAGCATAACACAGGTCTTATCACAGATTTGTATACTTGGAGGTTTGTTTTCCTGTGGCTGGTCTCCCGGATTGTCAAAACTGAGTAAAATATTTCATTGCCGAGCTTTATTCTTTAGTGAGTTTCGTCTTTTTCATTACCCGTTTTCGTTATTTTGGCGTCTAAATACACAAATTCGATACTTTATTCGCCAAGTGTGATATTTTATGTGCTTGATGTATTTTTCCTTGAATGCGTCATGAGCATTGTTTTATTTTCATTGATTTGGAGCCCTACTAGTTTTGCTTCGCTGTCGAGTTTCAGGCAGAGTTCTTTGGCGGTTGTTAATGACCGTGACAAAATGTTGATGTTGTTCGCATAGGCTACTACTTGGCTCAACTTGTGTAGAGTAAACTAACTATAAATGCATTTAGGCATGCATAAACGGGCATCAGGGCCAATGCGGAAACAGTGCGGCATGCTTAATCTGGGCCAAATGAGAATCCAATGGGACACGCATGTGTTAGGTACTGTGTATTTTGCGTCTAATGCGGACCTAACTAGGCTTGCCTAACTTAAGCAAGTTTGGAAATTTCGCATTTTAGTCCGTCACAGCCATCGTTTGCACCGAAGCCTTAGACATGAAATTGTGGCAGAGGCCTATGATCCCCAGATGGCCATTCTGAGCCAGCTAAAGCTCAGTTGGGGAAGACCTCTGCCCGTGTTGGGCCACCTCACATTTAATAGACACACACCAGAAGGAGAGAGGATGAGGAGGGTTATCAGAGAAATTAAAATCTGACTTTATGCCATCATGGCCATTTTATTTTAAAATTCATTACGGATAAATAAGTTCCAGCAGATTACAATAGGCAGGAACAACAACAAAATAAACACAATAAAGTGCGCTACCAAGCAAAACAAAATGAATTCCAAGCAATACAGTAAAAAACAAATGAAAACATCGCTTCTTAGAGCTTTAATTAAGACCTTCATTTGATACAACATTCGACTATCTTTAATAACGAGAAATTCTTAATGGACAGTTCAGCATAAGGGGACACTCCTTCATGAAATTTTTTTTTAAATTTTTGAAATGGCCTTAACTTTTGAGAGACCGCTACTCCTGACCTTCCCACAAAGTTTGAGTACTACAGCTTTTGGTAGTACCTGAGAAAACTTGAGGCGACGCGAAACTAGTAGGGCTGTTTGAAGTTCATTTTATAAAGCCCTAAAAAAGAACAATGTCAGAAAAGCTTGCGTTTTTTCGCAGTAGATCATCTTTTGACTGAAATACCGGAACAAATTGAGTATATATATCCACGGTAAATGCTACGTATGCTAAATCAATGCACATTTCGTGTAGTTGTTTTGAACACGCTTGAAAATATCTCACTTTTACGTTTTAAAGTATGTTATTTTCAAAAGAGCACACCAAAAGTATGTTAAGTAACACACTAAAGTGTGCTAAGAGAATACACATAGCACACTTCTAATTGTGTATAAAATGACTAAACGAATAGTGCGTTGATCGAGCGTCAACAATAGATTCGAGCGTCAACAATAGATTAACTCTCTTAACTTTGTTTTTTTTTAACGATTATTTTTCTCAAGATGAACATATTAAATAATTATTGATGAAATTTATGGCATAGCATACACAGAAACATTCATATTTAAAGAAATTATACTGGCAAGGAAAATGAAAGAGCGAATAAGCTCGCTTTAAATGCTAAGTATGCTCAGGCGAGGAAGACAATGCCTGTCACATATTTTTTGCGTGCAAGAAATAGGATAGGCTGCCACAGGACCTCTACAGGGAGACGGAAGAGCTCTCCCTGGATAGTATAGTCATGGCGAAGCTTGAATCAGTTGATAAATGGAACCATGTAGCATATTCTGTTCGAGTAGTCCTAAAAGATAAAAGGGACTTACCACAGTCGAGGACGCCGGGCTGGGGATCGCTTGTCTGACAATTCCTCTTCGTCCCTCCCCTTCTGCTAAAGGAGATATCCCCCAGCTTAAAAGCGCCTCTCGGAGTAGCAAAACGAAGCCTGGCCCGAATTAATGTATCAAAAGGTTGCAGACTAGGCTCTCAGGTTATCAGGGGAGGTGATTCATGGTTAGTCCATTCGCTCAAGAGCGTCAGAGCCCTACACTCAGTGCATAAATGACATTCACTACCCAACCAAAAAGAAGGTAGCATATGCTAAGTCAACATGTTTTTTCTGCAGACATTTTATACATAGTTTACTATTTTATATACATGGTTTATTTTTTTATATATATGGTTTTGAACAAACTTGGTGCGTTGTTTTGTAAATAATATACTATTGAATGTGAAAGTGTGATTTTCAAGCATGTTCAAAAAGCCCATGATAAATGCGTTGATTCAGCATACTTTGCACTTACAGTCCTAGCAAGAGCCAGCTCAGACGGTCAAAAGCAGCAAGAATAGTCATAATAAAAGTGAAAAGCCTTCCAAAGAATTTAGTTTGGGTCAGAATGATAGAAATTAATCAAGGATAAGCTGAGCTCAGTGATCTCACCCTGACTTAACGATGCTTAAACAACTTCTGGAGAAAAACAGGAATGGCTTACAAACCCAAAACTGACTTCAAAATGTTCTATGTAGATAGGCAAGTAAGTCAAGTGACAGATGCCTTCCTCCTTTCCTGTCAAAATTAACATAACCACTAATTTTTCTCACTAAATCGACTCACCTATTGAGGAATTGATGGAATTGATCATTAAAACTAGTCAGAACCTGCTAAGAAATAACGAAAAGTTTTCTAAAATTTCATCGCTCTGTGGATTTTCCTCTGACTTCAGTCAACTGTCGAGATCTATGAATTCTGGGAAAAGGTATTTCCCTTTGCGTCTATCTCCTTTGTTTAAGAACGGAGTAGGGTTTTCGCCAAAATCTCCTTTGTTTACATATTTTCTTTCCTCATACCCAACTCTAGGAAACTCGATCTTTCAATTGTTTACAAGGCAAAGAAAGCAACACAGCATTTATGTTTTTGGTCTTTGGATAGAGATAACACTTAAGTGATGGCATAAGATGACGAGGATTTTCGGCAATGTTCCGTTGCATTAAAATGAAGCATCAGCCCAGGATTTGATGGTCTTTTGTAGAAATCCTCTCTGATATTCAATAAAGATTGGCTGCTCTTGGGTAGTTATTAAATAGAAAATCACATTGATCTTTATGTTTATCACTACCTTGATCAAACATTTCATTGAATACTCAAGTTTGGCTAGTCTTAAATCTTTTTAATTCAATCTTCTGTTTACTGACTTACTCGTATATATTCTTTTTATCAGCTGATATTTGCAGTTTTTTTACCGAGGATTATTGCAGGAGTGCAAACTAGTTTAGAATAGTCCCAAAATGAGTACTCAGGGTCTATCGATTCTTTATCGCAAATAATTTGAGAGGATCATTCTTTGACCCCTTCACACTACATGATTCTTCCGCCTGAGATGGCTTTACTACCGGTATTTATGTGTTCCATGGAGTACAAATGGATATTTGCCTTCACTACTGTTAAGCGCCATTGCTTTCACACTACGGAGGGTTGGTTGAATAAAAGGAAGAGATTCTAACGTGATGGGTCTGCAAAGCAAGTCTTCAGACCACTTACTGCAAATCTCTAGTTGACAGTTTGCACTCGGTATCTTGGGCAGTGGAATACGATGCCCAGCTACTTCACTTGCGGTCACTAGTGAAACAAACTTTCACTTTATTTTGCCTACATCTTTGGCACTTTTATTCCTGGAATTATTATCGGCACCTATAAAGTGAGCTGTAAGAGTCACCCTACGCGGGTTTTGGTGCTGGGTTTTCTATCACTTCTCCTGTGACAGGTTTTCTATCAAATTCTCTTTCACCACATTCTGTCAAGTTTCAGTTGCATCTTTTACACCAAAATGCATTTATTTCCCCCATGGCTCAAACTCATACTGCAAACTTCGAGAAACCTAATATAATCAAAACAACGATATCTAAACATATATTGGTGTAAAGGCATTGAGAACCCGGTAAAAAGCGTTGTTGATAATATGTATTTGATTGTACTGCAACAGGTTTTACCTTACTCAACAATGAAGTGGACGAGAAAAAAAAGCAAATGTGGTATTCGGTCAAGTAGTCGAGAAGTCATTGTGCTTACATTGTGCCTTTGATGAAAAACCTACGAAATTTATCACTTTAATACACTCATAACACCTTTGCTCGTACTTCACTGCCTTCAACAGGAAGTGTCAAGATTTAAATACCACGTCTACTTTAAATAGAACTTCATTATTTGTTGCACAATTTCCACAAAGAATTACTGTTGAACACATATTGACAGACAGAAGTAAGTATGTGGACGAGAACTCGAAATCAAACGTTCTATCACTCTCACAATACCTTTTCTCGCACTTTCCTGCTATAAACAAACAGTGTTGAAGCTTAATTACCACTTTTTCCACTTTAAACGAAACTTCACTATTTTTTGCACAATTTTCACAAAAAATTTCTAAAGAACACATGTAAATATGTGTCTGTCAATTGACAGACGTGTTTTAACGTGAGCTTGAAAGCATTTTCAATAAAACACCTAGGCGTTTTAATTAAAACGCCTGGTGTTTTAATTAAAACGTTTTCCTTGATGTTATGTCAATTAAAACACTTAAAGTGTTTTTTTCTCGAGAAAACGTTTGAGACGTTTTAATTTAAAATGCTTACCGTTTTATTTAAAACACTAAGTGTTTTAATTTAAACACCTCAAACGTTTTATTGAAAAAACAACACCATAAGTGTTTTTTTCAATAAAACGTTTGAAGCGTTTTAAATTAAAGCGCTTAGTGTTTTAAATAAAACGGTAAGTGTTTTAAAATAAAACGCCTGAAGTGTTTTATTGAATTAAAACACTAAAAGTGTTTTAATTAAAACGTTTAGGCGTTTTAATTTAAAACGTTTTGGTTTGCAGTGAAATAAGGATAGAATGAGTAGATTGATGTAAGCTATCATAAGATACAGTTTGAATGCTGTTAAAACAACTATGTCGAACTATTTATATACTCGCTAAAATTACAAACTGTATAATGCCGGAACACCAGATAAAGAATTATACCAACGAGAAAAATGGCTACTTAGCTCGGAGATTCTGAAATAAAAAATTTGTAAAAGTTGTAAGCTGCGCTGTAAAAGTTACAATGAAACCACTCTGCTTTGCGCATACACTAAAGTTATGCCAAAGATCGTTGATCATGAACCCATGTCCATACACGAAAATCGAACAGAGAGGTTTTGGGAGGGAACATTTTACGATTGACCAAATATTATGAGTGAACCAGGTGCGCAAAAAATATTGGGAAAGTAATATCGACGTGGACAAACATTTTCTAGACTTTAAGCAAGACTAGTACAAAATAATATTCCACCTTGGCATTCCAATAAACTTATGCACATTATTAAGGTCACAATGCTAGTAAACAGGTCTCAATTTTAAAGGTAATCAAAGCGAACTAAAATCTAAAAAAATATGGGCTTGCCTTGATACTTCCCAACATTGCCTTGGAGCGCATCTTAAGAGAGACATCACTCAAGTAGAAATTCAATTTAGGCTGTGATTCGGCCTTCATGAGGTGTGCCCAAACGGTCATTAGGGCAAAATGTGGATTCCGCATTAGGCCCTAATGCCGAACGTAATGTATTACTCGTCACTGCCTAAATTAGGAAATGTTTAATTTGCTAAATAGTTCCTAATTTAGGCAGTGATGGGGCTTGTCTGAACTGCCTAATTAAGCAGTGATGCGGCTTGCCTAAACAGTTTTTAATTTAGGCAGAGAGGGGTTGCCTAAATAGTTACTCATTTAAGTAGTGATTTGGCTTGCCTAAACACTTCATAATTTAGGTGGCGAAGGGGCTTGCCTAAACAGCTCCTAAACACAAAAGCTTTTCTTAGCAAAATCTACATAAAAGATATACATTTTTTAATAATGCTTACTATCCTCTTCACTTCGCAAAATACTTACCAGTTTTCATATTTTCCAAGAAAATCGACATTCTCGATAAACCCACATAGAGGGTGCATCAGCGAAATCTGGAAAGAACACGCAGTTTATAATATTTATTACTTATAAACTAACATTTACCACAAAAGTTATTATATCTTAATTCTAAGTATTCTCCTTAAATTTATAACTCACGCTTGCTTCAATCCCCGCATCAATTCTCCACTTGAATTGCGAGCACGCCTTCTTTAACTCCTCTGGTTGTAAATTGATGAATGCTGCTTCAATAGCCGCCTGTAGGGATGCAACATTAGAATGCCTGGACTTTTTAATAACGCGTTCAATAAAACACGTAATAGTCCAGGAGGTTTAAGTCTGGGCTGTTGGCAGACTCTCATTATACTATCGTAACATAATTAAAATTATCGTGAAACTTTTGTAAAACGATCGTAAGACCATTGTAAAATGTCTACTATCGTACATTGATCGCAAAACTATTTTAAACCTATCATAAAAACATCGTACAATTATCATGATACTATCGTCAAACTATCGTTAAAATATCGTAAAAATATCGCACAGCTATTGCTAGACTATCATCAAACTATCTTGCAAATATCCTAAAACTTTTTCCCAAAATTATCCTAAAAATATCGTTTTTGACGAATGCTCGTAAAACTATCGTTTCTGACGAATGTTCCGAAAACTATCGTTTTTGACGTGTTGTATACATTTTTCACAACAAAGATTTTTCTGTTTATGAATTGTTTAGAATAACCCTATTAGGCCCCAATAATGAAACCCCCATTAGTACCTAAAGACGTTATGTTCAGAAATTGATGGGGTAATGCGTTATATTCGGCAATAGGGTCTTATGGGGTTTTCCCAACCATATCCTAAGCTGAACAAATATAGACATGCCTAATTAGGCCTTGATTAGGCATGTCTCATTAGGGCCAATTAGGTCCACATTAGGGATGCCTAAATTAATAAAAACTGAAAAATTGAATGTAAAATTTTCGTTTGATCACTTTTGTCGTTCTTCCATCAAAATTCGAAATTTTCAAAATTGCTTAAGTTATGCATCCTAATTAAGCCCCCATCAGACCTGCATTAGGCATGTCCCATTAAGGCCCCATTAGGCCCACGTTAGGCATAGCTAAACTGACAAAATGTGAAAAATTTCTAAACCTCACTTGCAATTGCTAAATTTTCATTTAAATATTTTTTTAATCCTCCAGACTGCAATAAAACGCCAAAATTTCCAAAATTCTTAAGTTAGGTATGCCTAATTAGGCCCCATTGGGCATGCCTCATTAGGCCTGCATTAGACATGTCTAACTTAAGCAAGCCCCACTGTTTCCACATTACGCCCTAATGTCCCTTTAGATAAGGCTAAACAAGAGTTCTGGCTAGCAGAGACATCGTGCTATAGACTTACGATTGAACGAACAGAAACATACGATGTGCTTTACTTTGTAAAAATGCTCTTGTAGATTGCATAGTAGTGTCTACTGTCAAAAATTGAAAAGGTGATGGAAGGGAATGAATATTTGCTTTTTTAATTGACATGGTGGAAGATTTTCACAGTACGCAGTATAACTCCATATACAAAGCAGCGAGAGCTGATAAGGTTAAATCAAAAATTACCTAGATCAGCACTATGCTCAAGCACAGATTATCAAACCTGATATCCTCGAAGAAGAGTTTCTGCACTAATTCATCTTCTTTATAGCATTACAGCCCCTTTCGGATCTTCATTTTCTGCAACAAGCGTCCTCCAATTTGAAAATCCGAGCAGCAATGAACTGTCTTCATCGACTGAGTGAGACCAGCGTTTTCTTGGTTTCCTCACTAGTCTCCGCCCTTTACTTCTCCCGACAAATACTTTTCTAGGTATCCGTTGTTCGTCCATGCGATTTACATAACCAGCCCATTGCAGCTTCCGTAGTTTTACAATCGTTGAGAGCTCCGGTTCGTCAAAAAGTTCATACAGCTCATGGTTGTATCGAATTCGCTATTGGTCCCCGTTTAGCCTCGCTCTGATTATTCGCCTCAGGATCTGTCGCTCAAAGCCTTTCAATATATTTGCGCATGCTTGGGTTAGGGTGCATGTTTCACACGCATAGCATAACACAGGTCTTATCACAGAATTGTATACTTGGAGCTTTGTCTTCCTGTATATGCAGCTGGTCTTCGAAAACGTCAAAACTGAATAAAGCAGGTTGTATTCTTCAACGTATTTCGTCTTTTTCATCAGCATTTCTAGTTATTTTGGCACGTAAATACGCAAATTCGCTCACATTTTTGATATTGTATTCGTCAAGTGTGATATTTTTTGCACTTGCGGTATTCTTTCTCGACTGCGTCATGAGCTTTGCTTTGTTCTCATTGCCCTACTAGTTTTGCTTCGCTGTCGAGTTTCAGCAAAAGTTCTTTGGCGATTATTATCGACCGTGACAAAATGTTGATGTCATCCACATAGGATTGCACTTGGCTTGACGTGTATAATAACGTACCTCTTGTATCGACAGGTATCTTTCTAATGACGTATTCCAGAGCCAAACTGAATAGCAATAATGCAAACCAACCTCCCTACTTTAGTCCGATAGTTGTGTCAAAGGCTTCGGTCAGTTGGTTATCGATGGGAGGTCGTCGACGTCATTGTTATTTTAGTAAGATGGACTAATTTGATACAGTAAGTTACGATCAATTCTGTCGTATGCATGCTTAAAGTTAACGAATATTTGATGCACGTCTATGTTCAACTCCCATTTTAAGGTACCTGCTTGACTGAGAACAAATCGTCTTTCGTCGATCTACCTGCTCTAAAACCACCTTGATACTTCCCAAGAATACTATGGCGCATGATCTGGGTTTATTTTCTAAGATCTGTGAAGATATTTTGTACGCCGTACAAAGTAGTGATATGCCTCTATAATTTTCGCACTATAGATTGTCACCGTTTTTTGGTGGATAGGCAATATAATTGATTGGCTCCACTCATTCGGCCGATCTTCTTGTTGCCAAATGTGCTGGATGACTATGGATGGCTTTCTGAACACTGCTGCCACCATTTTTGACGAGCTTCACTAGAATCTCATCGATGCCCGGCGCTTTATTATTCTGTTGAGCTTTAATGGTGGAAGAAACTTCATCCAGAGTTAGTGGGGCCAATGGAAGTTCTCCAAGAATACCTATAAACTACGATGATCTGAAGCTGTGCGGAGACGTATGATCCCTATATATTGCTTGTATGCCTGATTCTTCTTATCTAGCGCATCCTGGCATTTATCATCGAACCAATCATTTCTTTTGCGGTAGGCTCTCCCCCGGTTCAAATTGTTGCTTACACTTTCACCCATAGCTCGTTGGTTCTTATCAGCGATGTGTCTAATAGGATGGGAGCCAGCTGGTTGTCGAGGGTCTCCGTGAAATTTTTGGCCACAGAGGCCGTTTGGAGTCTTTCGAATTTTCGTAGCGGGCTGGTATGCGCTGAATATGCCTTTGACATACGACATCCACAGGTTAGTTTTATCAGGTAATGATCTGAGTTACAATTGGCTCCTCGGTATTGTGCGGACGTCAAGTATGCTCGAAGCCTATCTTTGTTGGATCAGAACATGGTCGATCTGGTTTTGTGTCTTCGAACGTATGACTAGATTTTTGCTACGTGCAAAGTCAATCAGGAGCTGGCCGTTGTCATTTGTTTCATCGTGGAGGCTATATCCTCCAGGCATTCCCCGATGAGATAGCTCATTGCCAATCTTTCACCGTTGAAATCACGCAGAATTGTTTTGTGTCGTTTGCAGGTAATTAGTCGACTAGTCTTTCCAGGTGATTGTAGAAAACGTCCTTCGTTTCTTCATCCTTTGCTTCGGTCGGGGCGTGTACATTTACCAGCCAGAATTTTGAAAAATTTTGCATTAATACGGATCGCACACAACCGTTCATTGACTGCCTTAAAATTAATGACGTGCGCTTTGAATTCCTCATCCACGATAAAGGCCACTACAAATTCTCGGTGTTCAGCAGGCTGTTCACTTTTGAATATAGTGTGCGATCTCATATCTTGAATATACTTTCAGCCCAGTTCGTTTCCAGGATTCCCAGTATGTTTAATTTATATTGACTGGCCTGTTGTAAAATGTCCTTAACAGCGCCAGGGTTGTTGAGTGATCTGACATTCCACGATCCAATGCCATAGGCCTTTTTTTTGTTGCGAGGTTGTTGCCGTAGGTCCAATCCACTCCAAAGCTCTGTTGCAAGTTTCGAAACAATGTAGGATTTTACAGGAACGGGGATCTACCCCGCCACCCAACCTCGATTCCGGCGGTATGGTTATTACTTTCTATTCTGTTATCAGGTGCGGAAGAGTCGTGTTCGCCCTCTTACGTCACTGGGGATCCAGTAAACGTAATGCATAACCCCGAGACCATTTACTACCATTTGTTCGTGGGGCTTAGGAGGGGGAGTCATGGAAGCTGTGGATTAGGGAAACAATGGAAAACACTTCTTCTTTCTCAACCGTCTATGGCAGAGTTTTTCGTACTTCTACTGTGGTATGTATTAGAAAACTTTCATTTATTCAAAGCGGAGGAGCCTAAATTTTAGTCGCAGACAACTTATGCAAATAAACAACGAAAAGAAGGCTGAAGGCCTAATTATAAACTAACTGGACGGTCTCACCATTTAACTGTAATCAGCAATCAAATATCAAAACCTTGGATAGAAGACTTCTCTGGAGGTAGGAAATCCTCGCGAGAATTAAGAAGGCATTCAGACTAGAACATGCTTTGGTACTCCAAAATAAGCAGGTGGATCTGAAAGATGGGTTAGAAGAGTACAAAAAGTATTATCTGATTGCTCAAGGACGGTCATATGGCTATCCAGCCTCAATTGACTAAATAGGCATCATAAAAACGGAATTTGGCGAAGCATAAATACTCTACACATGATCTATAGTACTTTTCTGTACTTTCTTTCCTGAGATCAAGATGTACAAGAGAAATGAACTTTACATACACAAATTACTTAACATTGGATGTATTCAAACATAAAGTGTTTAGGGAAATTTCCGGCAAGGTGATAAATGCGCGAGTGGAGACTTAATTACAATGAAAATTCTCATCTAATGTGATTGTGTGATAATTTCAAGAATAATTCAAATGACAAACATTTTATCGCTTTGTTTTGAGAGATGAAGATATAACGCGGTAAATAAATGTCTTTTTTTTCGTGTAAGAAACGTTGTAATTTTTATTTACAGTAACGCTCTTTGTCAAAAACGGATGTTTTTCATATATTAGATAAGTTGCTGGAAAAAAGTACATAGCCCTTAAATTGACTTAAATAATTTTTAAACCTTAAGCAAATTAATATTTTGCCTTTTTTGCTTCAATCTTAGTACAATACATAATTCGTTTATTCTTTGAATTAAATAGCAGGATTTTTCACATTAAAATAGTTTTACAGAAATGAATATGAAGTTGTTAAAATAACCCACCATATTATTCTTCAAGATTAATTCAAAATGCATCTACAATTGATCGCGCTTGTTTTTGAAAGTAAGTTTCCGGTCACATACTATAACGAATTCAATAAGTCTGTTCCTCAAAGGATTTATATAACTTAAAGGCATGCTTTGCGGAGGAATTAGCTAAGGATGTGTACATAGCTACCATTTTAATCAGAACATGAAATTGAAAATGGTCTTATCGAGAATGAGAAGAATTTCTTATTTTAAAGTCAAGCGGTGTTTGTGGGCTCCAAGATCAGAAAATTCACACAAGAAATGCGAAGAACTTTCAGATTTAGTTGCGAAAAGTTCCAGTTATATTAAGAGAGTACTGGAAGGACTCAATTCCTTTTAAACACTTGGAAGAACTAGTTATAGTCCACTTGACATGAAATTGCATAAATGTTGATTAAAATGTATTCAATAATTCATTCGCGCTATAAATGCAACAAAATCAATACTGCATAAATGTTGAGAAACCTTTTTCAGAAAGAAAATCAAAAAAGTTCTCATGCTTGTCACCCCATACCATGGGAAAAGAAAATTTCTAAAACTGACCCCACGACCTGCTATCCTATTCAGATTAACCCATACGAGAATACCTGTCCCAAACAAAGTGTAGCAAATGATTCACATTGCCAAGGAATGCACTTCACGTCAGCAACAAGTCCCATCCAAGGATTCACATGCAGTGCCGACTCCTTATGGAAAAGATTGAAACAGGTTTACAATTCGAAGAAAAATCTTTTGAGGTTCGGACGGTCTATTCGTAGACATTGGGTTTGACATTAATGCGAATAGATAGTGGTGGGACGTAAACCTGATCAGTTGCGGTCCGCAGGAGTGAAAAACAACCTAGTAGGTTATTTCAGGGTGTATGTATATATTATGTAAATGGCTTTGATATGCACTAACAATGAGCTGGTCAATTGCAGGACGAAATTTTATCAGGATATTTTCTAGTAAAACGAGTTAAAATTGGAGCAAGTCAACATCGAATTATTTGAGTTATGGGAACTATATCTAGTTTCAAGGAGTGTACTTTCTTGAGAACTTTTGTAATAATTATTTTGGTATGGATAACCTTAGGTTATAGTAAATTTGCATATTGAAAGAAGAATTGAGTTTATCTATTTGCCTCACGGAACTTGTTTTAAATATGCAACCGTACAAAGGAGAACTTGGCATGGTTATAAAAATTTAACTATAGTTTTGATGTACCTGATATGGTGGTATAAGGATGAAAGTAGATTAATTATCATTCAAAATCACTAATTTCAATGCGAAGTCAGCTTTTAGTTATACGCATTCCTAGCTGGTGAAAATATGCTCGATAAAAAGATTTTATTCAAACATAGTATTTGACGAAAATAATCATTTTCCACGTTTCAATTAATTTAAGTGACATTTACAGCATATAATTCGATAGACCGACCCCATTGCTTTTCAGTTTGGCTTTGAAATACGTCATGAGAAACCTACATGTCGATACAAGATCCCGAGCAGAAATCAGTTTTGGCATTAGGGCCTAACTTTGAAACAGTGAGGCTTGCCTAATGGGCCCTAATCAGGCATGCCTAACTTAAGCAATTTTGGAAATATCGCGTTTTCCTGTAATCTATAGAGTGAAAAAAATATTCGAACGAAAATTTTTCAACTAAAAGTGATATTAGAAATTTTCCACGTTTTGTCAGCTTAGGTATGCCTAATGGGGCATGTTTAGTTTAGGATTTGTTAAGGAAAACTCCATTATCCCATCAATTTCCGAGCACAACGTTGTTTTTCTAAACAGAAAAATCTTTGCTGTGAAACATGTAAAAACTTTAAACTTTCTTAGTGAGAACTTAGCATTTTACGAACATTCGTCAAAAACGATAGTTTTACGAACATTCGCAAAGACGATAGTTTTACGAACATTTGTAAAAAACAATACGTTTACGAACATTCGTCAAAAACGATAATTTTACGAGCATTCAACGGTAGTTATGACCTTTACAAATTAAGTTTCAATTTAGGCAGGGATCGGGCTTACCTAAACAGTGCCTAATTTAGGTAGTGATGGGGGCTGCCTAAAAATTTCGTAATTTAGGCAGTGATAAGGTTTGCCGGAACTGGTCGTCAACAAACATTTTCTTAAGTGCAAAAAATAAACAATTCTTAAATTCTTGGTAAGAGTTTAAATATTTAAAATTTTTTTCACTTCATATAAAAATTTCAATTTAGGCGGTAATGAGGCTTGCCTAAACAGTTCCTAATTTACGCAATGATGGGGCTTGTCTAAACAGTTCCCAAACAGAAAAGCTTAGGAAAAATTCTCAAAATATTACACTTGGCGAATACAATATTGAAAATGTGTGTGAATTTGTGTATCCAGGCGCCAAAATAACAAGAATCGGCAATGAAATAGATGGAATACGTCGAAGAATATAGCTCGCAAATAAAATGTTTAATTCCGTTTTGACAATCTTGAAGACCAGCTGTATACACAGGAAAACAAAGCTCCAAGTATAAAAATCTGTGATAAGACCTATGTTATACTTCGGGTGTGAAACATGGACCCTGAACCAAGCATCCGCAAACATTTTGCACGCCTTTGAAAAACGGGTCATGAGGCGAAGCTAGACAGAAAACAATGGTAAATTTGATACAAGCATGAGCTGTATGAAATTTTAACGAGGTGCCGGACTCAACGGTTGTAAGACTGCGGAAGCTGTAGTGGTCCAGTCATGTGAATCGTCTGGACGAACAATGGATACCCAAAATGGTATTCGTTGGAAGAACTGAAGGCAGGAGATCAGTGGGGAAACCGAGGAAACGCTGGTCTGACTCGGTCGACGAAACAGTTTGTCCCTGCTCGGATTTCGAAAGTGGAGGACGCGGTCAATAGACCAAGACAGTTGGAAGCTCTTGTTGCAGGAAGCGAAGGCCCGACAGAGGCTATAATGCTACGAAGAAGAATTCGACAAGATGGTTCATCTCGTAATGTATTTGGAATAGTGTGAAATTATTGCAAATTAAATTTTCACATTTCACAATTATGAAGGATATAAGAACGGCTAGAAAGTTTTTGACAAAAATTGAACACTAGAAAATTAAATGCATACATTACTAAACAGGTAAATATTTGTAGAGCTGTATATTACTAAACCCTATTGCAACCATGCCAAGATCTGCCACAGCCATCTTTCGCCAAAACTATACAAGCTATTCACACTAAATTTAGTAAGTGTATCCGAAGTGATTGCGCCTTGCAAGTTTAGGTATGAAAAAATGATCAAGATTCTTAAGAGGGATCTCCGTATATATGGAGGTGATTCTTAAATTTTTTTACCAAAGCTGGTCATCTTGGACATTAAATGAAAGGCCTTGATTATAGCTTTCCAAAACAGGTCTTAAAACAGTGCTGCCATCATCAAGGGGCAAAGGGATATGTTTGAAAAGCTATGTCATCCGTCGCGACTGGAAACCGGTGATCCAAAAATCTTGAAAAAATCATGGATATCGTTCTGTCTGGGTACAAAACAAATATTTGTGAAATCGGGATCCGCCCAACTTTTTTAAAAATAGTAACATTTATAAATTTTACGTTTCCATCAATAAAATCGGATAGCATACCTAAGTAACTAGTAGTTTAACGTAAGGTTGTTCTAACCTGTAAATTTAATTAGAATTCCACCATATTCACTGAAGTTATAGCCACTTGAGTTTTAGAGACCTTCATAATGCAACCAAATGGCAGCCATACTATAATAAAATAGCAACCGCTATAATTAGTGTAAAAGAGGGTTTCCTTCAAAACATTTCCGCAACATGTTTATATAAGATTATGTAAAGAAAATAAAACGGATATTATAATCAGTGTCTCTTTACGGTCCGCGTCTTATGACAAGCTTCGACTGTAACCATTGCCTCCTCAGACCAAGTCATAGCTACGTGGTTTTTGGTATGCAACGTCATACACTTGGGTAACTTGCAGCCACTGGAAATTTTGTTTCAACTGTCAGACCAGCAACATTTTAGTCTGTAATGATAGAGGAGTTCATTTCAACTAAGAATAAAAAATTAAACAAAAAATATGAACCGATTTTTTCTTTATTAATATTGTTGAACACGTTGCCAATTCTCATGTGAAAAATTAATTTGGCATGGACTACATGCACTGAAAAAACTTTCTTATGGATTATGCCTGTAGTAAATATAATTATATGCATGGCAGGTATAACTTCTTGAAGTTGATACAATATATTTCTCATGGAAATATTTTAGTGGTTTTTGTTTGATGAACATATTATTTACATTCATTAGGTGTAATATATCTCTGACAAGCATTCTAGTCATTTTGTAATCTAGACTTATATCCATTAAATCTCAAATATAGTTGGGATGTCTATATTTCTCCGAGGCGTCAATTTGTACTCGCTGCAAGTACAACATGGGCTGATAAGTCCCGGAATTTTTAGTGAAAGCAAGTGGTTATTGGGCAGAGTTATATTTATTCCTCATCGTACCTTTCTTCAAGGACGAGACACATGGTATAGCAATTTTCTCGCATTTCGATGCCCTTTCTGTAGTACAAAACGTCGAAACCTTCAAAATACGCCTCGGTATACCCTGGGGCCATCGTTTGAGGTTTGATAACAGATAATAGTCACTGGGGGCCAAGTCTGGAGAAATACGTAGGTGAGCAACCAATTTGAATCGTAATTGGTCCAATTTCACCAGCGTTTTCCAGGACGTGTGTGACGATGCGTTATCGGTTTGATACAGAACTTTTATCTTCACAATATGGGGCCGTTTGTTTTCTTTAATTCTTCGTTCAGTTTATCCAATCATTCTGCATAATACTTTCTTATGACTGCTCTTTCTTTCAATCGATCAAGATTCCTTCATTCACATCCCAAAATACGGAGGCCATTACCCTCCCGGCCGAGCGTTGGACTTTTGCCACTTTGGTCGGCTTTCGTGGCTTTTCAGGAACTCTGTAGATTGCTTATTAGGCTTAGGCACATGGTATGGTTTCATTTATTACCACGGTATATCAATTACGCTGCGGCCTTTGAGTCTTCAACACGCTGCTGCGATGATGGTCGGCGGTCAACAAATCCATCATGCCGATAGCTTTTTCATCTTCAAAATATCGTGCATATTGTATCCTGCCCATTCCTTTGAGATGCATATAGCCTCAGCTAACCCGTGTGATTTTACTTTACGATCACACAAAACGATTCGATGCACTGCCTTATGATTTCCGCATTCGTAGCGTCTTTTGATCATCCAGAGCGAGGTGCGTCTTCGTTGCTTGTATGACCCATTTCGAATTCACTGACCTACTGATGAACTGTTATCCTCAAAGAAGCAGATGTGGATTATCTTCCGTTTCAATGATTGCTCAGCAGTTTTTCCCATCAAAAAACTATGTTTCTGTTTTTACATTTTGAGAAGGCGAAAGAGCGTCACTCTAATGACTGTAGCTTATAAATGAATGGCTGTCGTGAAACTTCATACACAAACTAATGCTGGATGAGCCTCTCGAAATACGTCATGTTCATTTTCCAGTGTCGCCACCTATGGAAAAATCCCGGGACTTATCAGCGTATGTGGTATGTTTTACATGATTTTTCCGTTTACAAGTTTTGGAAGTTATAAGATTTCCACAGTTGATAAAATACATTTACATCAGACAAAATTGATTTGGCCATTGATTTGGCCATTGTTTTGGCAGCTTCCCATACATTATTATTCATGTCTAAATTACATCTTCCAAAGATATATTCTGATTTTTATATATGTCAATAAACTTGCGACAGATATATTATAGTTCCGTCATCTTATATCTGTGTGAAGTAGAATTTCCCGTTCAGTGTGTAGAGATAAATTGTGGTAAATCCAAAGTGAATTGATTGTGCAAAAAGAAGCAGAAAAATATTTAATAAGTGTAGCGAATCAACTAATAACACAGATTCAGCAACTATATACTATACAAACAACATTTTTTCAAACTACTTATGTATATCGATAGAGATCCGACGTGTCTTGATGATGTTATCAATTTTAGGTAGATAACATTGAAAAGGGATGCAAGACTTTCTGATAAACCTACTTATTACACATAAAATTTACTAAATATAAGTTTGGTTGTAATAGCGCAATCTCTGCTTGAAGCTTGAATATGATTAAAGCAAACGGGATAAATGGTTGAATAATGAGTTCAAAAAAGTATAAAGTGAAATATTGCATTATCCCGACTAGCAATTGAATTTAGGTAGCGACTAGGCTCCAGCTAAGCATGCTAAACGAGCATTAGGGCCTAATTAATTAAACGCTACGAACCACCCGATGAAATCGTAAATAGAACAAGTTTCGGTACTAATTGAGTTCTTTGCAATAGCACCGAATAGAGATTTTTCAAGCAACTTCTAAACAGAACAAAATTAGACCAAATATTTCTCAACTTAGGGACTGAAAGGGTTTCCCTAAACAGTTTCCAATTAAGAAACTGATTCCTAAACAGTTGGTCGACTTAAAAAATTTTGCTGTTTAAAGTCTTTTTTTCATGGCGAGAACCTACGATCATATTTCCCGAGCTACTTCATACTATTTTTACAAAAAAATATATCCAGGCCCCCAATTAGGCCCGCATTAGACAATATCTAACATAGAATCCTTTTTAAGTGCCTTTATTCTCTACCACTCTATCCATCATCCTTTTTTCGTCGCCTCGTCTGCCTTCCACACAATGTTCAAACATCCATATGAGGGAGCCCCCAAATGAATGTTGATTATTGTATTTTCCTAGTCCGTTTGGGGGTTTCGGTTTCTAATCGGACGTATACTCTGGTGGCAGATAGAGGAGTGCCCTAAACAGCAACGACTATCGCAGCGTATAGTATAAAGGAATATTCTTTTGGAATTTGGAACTGTACACCATTGAATAGGTCAAGTGCACTGCGACGACTTCTGGATCAAAGAAATATAGAATCAACATCCTCGAAGACAAGAAACCAGATGAGACGATCGAGATACATTTAACATAAGAATGTACACCATGTTTAAAAGCGCGAAATTGCAAGAAAGCCGTGAGTTTCTAGTGACTTTTATTGTGGGCAGCACATTTAAGTTAATTTTCGATGACTTCAAATCCATTAACCAAAGGATCTGTGAAATTTGTATCAAGACCAAGTTTTCTAACGTCTGGCTGCTCAACTGTCACCCACCAGCACAAATTAAACAGGACGCAATCAAGGTCAAATTTTACAGCACGATGGGATGAACTGTAGATGTATTGCCATCAAATAACATTAAAATCGTTTTGGATACCTTCAATGTGAAAATCGGCCGAGAAACGGTGCATAGAGGAGCAACGGGAGGGCAAAGCCTTCTTACAGAGACCAGAGACAACGGACAACGTCTGATAGCCTACTAGAGCCTATTAAAGAGGCTTTACAGTAAGCTCTACAGTTACTGCATTGAGACCTCTACAGGAGAACACCAGCATCCCCTGACGGTTACATATTCAACCAAATCGACCACATCATTATATAAAAACGAGCGGTCATCAGCATTCTCGATACGCGCTCGTTGTGATTTGGACCACTACCTTAGAAGTGTCAAGTTCAATGCCACATCTCCAAGAGCTGTAAGCAAGGAAGATCAGCTACCCTAAGGTGCCAAAAATAAAAGTTAAACGATAGCTCAGTAACGTCCACATACACGTCAGCATCAGCATATCCCCACACTGCAAACCCAAACGTTTTAAATAAAAACGCCTAAGCGTTTCAATTAAAACATTTTTAGTGTTTCAATTCAATAAAACATATCGGGCGTTTTATTTTAAAACACTTACTGTTTTATTTAAAACACTAAGCATTTTAATTTAAAACGCCTCAAACGTTTTATTGAAAAAAAAAACACTTCAAGCGTTTTAATTAAAACACCTAAGTGTTTTAATTAAAACGCCTTTTGTGTTTTTTTTCAATAAAACGTTTGAGGTGTTTAAATTAAAACGCTTAGTGTTTCAAATAAAACGGGAGGCGTTTTAAATTTAAACGCCTCAAAAGTTTTATCGAGAAAAAACACTTCAAGTGTTTTAATTGTCATAACATCGAGGAAAACGTTTTAATTAAAACGCCTGGTGGTTTAATTAAAACACCAAGCGTTTTAATTAAAACACCAAGCGTTTTAATTAAAACACCAAGCGTTTTAATTAAAACACCAAGCGGGTTAATTAAAACACCACGTGTTTTAATTAAAACACCAGACATTTTAATTAAAACACCAGCTGCTTAAATTAAAACGCCTAGACGTTTAATTGAAAATGCTTTCAAGCTCACGTCAAAATACGTCTGTCAACTGATAGACACATATTAATATGTGTTCTTTAGTAATTTTTTGTGAAAATTGTGCAAAAGATAATGAAGTTTCGTTTAAAGTAAAAGAAGTAGTAGTTAAGCTGCAACACTGTTTGTTTATAGCAGTAAAGTGCGAGAATAAGTATCGTGAGTATATAAGCGTGATAAAAAGTTTGGTTTCGAGTTCTCGTCCACATACTTACTTCTGTCTGTCAATATGTGTTCTACCGTAATTCTTTGTGCAAATAGTGCAACAAATAATGAAGTTCTATTTAAAGTAGAAGATGTGGTGTTCAAATCCTGACAGTTCTTGTTTAAAGCAGTGAAGTACGAGCAAAGGTGTTATGAGTATATAAAAGTGATAAATTTCGTATGTTTTTTATGAAAGACACAATGTAAGTAACGCTTCAAATTAAAACGCCTAGACGTTTTAATTTAAAACACCTGGCGTTTTAATTAAAACGGCTGGTGTTTTAATTAAAACAGTAGGCGTTTTAATTAAAACATTAGGCGTTTTAATTAAAACACCTTGTATTTTAAATTAAAACGTCTAGGCAATTTAATTTAAAACGCTTTAGGTGTTTTAATTATTAAAACGCCTGAAAAGTGTTTTAAAATTGGGACGGGAATTTAAACACTAAAAGCGTTTAAATTTAAAGTTTGGATTTGCAGTGCACAAGCAGAAAAAAGTAATAATTATGACATTAACACCCTGCTGAAGATAATGCTAGAGCCATCGACCAAAGAAATGTTGAAACGACTGGTACGACGAAGAATGCAATAAAGCAGTTGATAAAAGGAACCAGGTGTACAAAAAAAGACATCCAGCGATCAACTCGGGCCAAGAAGAACAATATAAGCCCCTCCGACGATAAGATAAAAAGTTTGCTGAAAGAAATGACTGACCACCAACATCAAGATCCAACAGATAAACGAAAACAGGACCCTGCAAGAAGCCAAATCAGCATATGCCTCTTTTAAATAACTTAGAAACGGCTTCAGTCCATAATTTTTTTTTTTTGCAAAAGTGCACAAAGAACAATCATAGCACTACAAATCAAAACGTTTTAAATTAAAACGCTTTTGGTGTTTTAATTCCCGTCCCAATTTTAAAACACTTTTCAGGTGTTTTAATAATTAAAACACCTAAAACGTTTTAAATTAAAATGCATAGATGTTTTAATTTAAAACACTAGGCGTTTTAATTTAAACGCCTAATGTTTTAATTGAAATGCCTACTGTTTTAGTTAAAACACTCGGCATTTTAATTAAAACGCCTTGTGGTTTAATTGAAACACCAGCCGTTTTGATTAAAACGCCTGGTGTTTTAAGTTAAAACGTCTAGGCGTTTTAATTTGAAACGTTTTAGGTGTTTTGATTATTAATGTGCATTAAAAATGTCTTAAAATTGGGAGAAGAATTAAAACACCAAAAGCGTTGTTGATAATATGTATTTGATCATACTGCAACATGTTTTACCTTACTCAACAATGGAGTGGACGAGGAAAATAGGCAAATGTGGTATTCGGTCAAGTCGTCGAGAAGTCATTGTGCTTACATTGTGCCTTTCATGAAAAACTTACGAAATTTATCACTTTTATACACTCATAACACCTTTGCTCGTACTTCACTGCCTTAAACAGGAAGTGTCAAGATTTAAATACCACGTCTACTTTAAACAGAACTTCATTATTTGTTGCACTATTTGCACAAAGAATTACTGTAGAACACATATTGACAGACAGAAGTAAGTATGTGGACGAGAACTCGATACCAAACATTCTATCACTCTTATATATTCACAATACCTTTTCCCGCACTTCACTGCTATAAACAAACAGTGTTGAAGCTTAACTACAACTTTTTCTACTTTAAACGAAACTACATTATTTTTTGCATAATTTTCACAAAAAATTACTAAAAAACACATATTAATATGTGTCTGTCAATTGACCGACGTGTTTTGACGTGAGCTTGAAAGCATTTTCAATAAAACGCCTAGGCGTTTTAATGAAAACACCTAGTGTTTTAATTAAAACATCTGGTGTTTTTATTAAAATGCCTGGTGTTTTAATTAAAACGCTTGGTGTTTTAATCAAAACACCAGGCGTTTTAATTATAACGTTTTCCTTGACGTTATGTCAATTAAAACACTTGAAGTGTTTTTTCTCGAGAAACGTTTGAGGCGTTTGAATTTAAAATGCTTACCGTTTTATCTAAAACACTAAGAGTTTTGATTTAAACACCTCAAACGTTTTATTGAAAAAAAAACACCAAAAGCGTTTTAATTAAAACACTTAGGTGTTTTAATTAAAATACTTAGGTGTTTTAATTAAAACGCCTTAAGTGTTTTTTTTCAATAAAATGTTTGATGCGTTTTAAATTAAAACGCTTAGTGTTTCAAATAAAACGGTAAGTGTTTTAAAATAAAACGCCTGAAGTGTTTCATTGAATTAAAACACTTAAAAATGTTTTAATTAAAATGCTTAGGCGTTTTAATTTAAAACGTTTGGGTTTGCAGTGAGGACGCCTAGTCGAAATTAAAACAGATAGCTGCAATATTTCTAGAAGCTTTTCACAGTACCTCCATCAACTACTGAAGCTGTACAACAAGAGATGGTCTACAATAGACCAAGTATTCTCAGTATAGAAGGTGCTTAAAAAATGCTGGGAATATAACATCGCCCTGCACCAATTTTTTGCTGACTTCAAGCAAGCATACGACAGTGTCAACAGCAATACCCTGTACAAACTAGCGCTTAACTTTGGCATCCCAACAAACTAGTTCACATGGTCAAAGTCACAATGTTAAACATAGAATCCTAGGTCAGGATAAATGGCAAACTAACAGCATCAGGCTTAAAACAAGGGGTTGAACTTACCCCAATGCTCTTTGATATTCCGCTGGAATACGTCATCAGGAAGACAATACCTGAAACCTTTAATGAACTAATGCTCAAGACCACACAATTGATAGCGTATGCTGATGATGTCAATACTATGGCACGATCAACCTCAGATGCCAAAACCCTTGAACCTAAAATTTCAAGCAAACCGAATTAGCCTGCGGTTGATGAAACTAAAGCTAAACTCATGACTCAATAGAGGAAGAACACTCCAGTCCTACAAAACCTGACCGTAAGTGACTATAACCTTGAAAGTATGGATAATTTAGTGTATTTTGGAGCCAAACTGAACAAAAAAGAGATCGAAGGCCACATAGACGCTGCAAATAAAGTCTATTGCTCCATACTTCCTACTCTAAGATCCAGAGTTGTGCACACGCAAAATAAGCTTCACTTTAACAAATGATTATTCAAACCTGTGTTGTTATATGAAAGTGTAAAACAGATCCTGGTGAGCAACCCGAAAAGGCAGTAGACATATTTGAACGTAAAGTGCCCTGGAAAATCGACGGCCAGGTGTAACAAGGAGCAGAGTGGATACTATGTTACAGCCATGAGTTGAATGAACTTTTTGACGAACCATGTGTATCTACATGCATAAAGCTGCACAAATTGCAATGGGCGGGCCATGTAGAAAGAATGAAAGAAAACCGATTGCTCAAAAATAACATTAAAGGATTAAACAGAAGGCAGACGTTCAGCGAGAAGACATCCGATGGGAAGATGCGATAGAACTTGATAGCAGATTTTTGTCGGAAGTAATCAGCTGGTGAACGAGGTCACAAGAGCATGATGGTTGGAGGAGATTAATCCTGGAGGCCGAGAACCAGCTTGGGCTGCCACACTATAGATGATGATGATTTGTCTAGTCTGATTCGGGGTTAGCACTTAGAGAAAAAAAAATCATATAATTGCATTCAAATATCGGTACTTTCTAAAATATTATATGAGGTCAAAATTAAATGAAAATTTCACTAAATTTTTAGCGCAACGTTCACTCCATCAGTGAACAATTCAAGTCTATATCTAATTGGTTCAATACTCAAGAATTAATTATAGTCTAGCGTCTATGTTCTCCTTTCATTGAGTACCAAAGTCAAGCAGTAACGTCCACGTGTAGTACTCAGATGGGCGACCAGATGGTGTACGAAATTAATGAATATCATAACCGTGCAAACTTTAATGTTCCAGCTCGGCTAGGTAAATGAGACCTAGTTTCTTTTTTTAAATAAGTAACCTGTTTCACTAATTCAAATATCTGAGTAGGAATTCAATTTACAAAAGGATGAGGTCTTAATTAGGCGTGCCTAAACGAGCATTAGGGCCTAAAATGGAATCTACATTAGGTCTTAGTACCGAAAGTAACGCAACCTCCATTTTTCGTGGTTGGTAAGTGAATGTCATTTACGTACTGAGGATTGGTCTCCCATGCTCGCGAGTGACTACCCACTAAGCACCTCCCCTGTCACTCCGAGAACCCAGACTGGAACCGTTTGACACATTACTTCAGGCGAAGTCTCGTTTTGTTACGCCGTGCGGCACTTTCAAGCTGGGAACCCCTCCTCCAGCGGGAGGCAAGAGGGGTAGAGACAGTACCAGACAAGTAATCCCACAGCCCTGACGTCCCTGGCTGCTGTGAGGCCCTTTTATCTTTTAGGACTGCCCGAACATAATGTGCCATCACCGCGACTATATTATCCAAGGATACCTCTCCCGTCTCCACGTAGAGGTTAGGTGTGCATGCAAAAAATGTGTGGCAGCCACAGTCTTCCTCTTCTGGGCAAAGCCGACAATCGGGGGACCAATCTTCAATCAATCTTGTGCAGGTAAGACTGTAAACACCCATGACTACGCATGGCACGCAGTCTACCCTCCCTTCGTGCAATCCACCCAAGGCTTTCCTCTTCTCGCGTGCAACCGTCTCCCTCGCGTCCTCGTTTCGACGAAGGTAAATAGCGCGGAGCTCTCTAGCAAGGAGGGCAACAGGTATCACGCTTGCTAGAAATCTCACCACCTAAAACGCATTGTCCCTTAATTGCCTAAATCAGGAACTGATGGGATTTGCCTAAATGGTTCCTAATTTAGGCAGTGATGGGGCTTACCTAAACAGTTGCTTATTTAGGCAGTGATGGGGTTTGCTTAAATTGTTCCTAATTTGGGCAGTGATGGGGCTTGTCAAATCCAGTCCCAATTTAGCTGTTGGTGGGGCTTGCCTAAACAGTTCCTAACTTAAGCACTGATGCGACATCTCTTAACAGTTCCTAAACGTTAAACAAGTTTAGTTTTGTTTTTTCATCGAAAAAATTTTCTGTTTGGTCTGTTTTTTTCACTCTTCACATTACACTGGGATCGGTTAGGTAAGCACGCCTAATTAGGCCCGTACTATGCATCTCTATAAAGGCATGCCGCATGAGGACTGCATTAGTCCGGCATTAGACATACCTAATTTAGGCAAGCCCCACTGTTTCCGCACTAGTTTCTAATACCCATTTCGACGTGCGTAAATTGATTTCTATTCGGGTAGTGATCAGTCACTACTTCGTTATGTTTCACCAATTTACTTTTAAGGAATGAGATTATAAAAAGTTTTTAATGGCACATCAACAAATAATGGATTGTCCCTTTAAGTTTTTCGAAAATAGAGTCAAAAATATACAGAGATACTGTGAATCTTCAGGACTACGCTTCCATCAGTATTCATTGGATGTGTTTTCTTAAAAGTCAAAAGTAAGTTCGCTTACTGCAACGTTCCTGCAAGATTGATGTTTATACGCAGAGCATCATTCGTAACATCGTGATCTAGTCGATCGGTTCTTGCAAGAAGTATTAGGAAATGAGTTTAATTTCTCGTATTGTATGAATTGATTTGCAACACTTTGATGGGGCTTGAGTCCACCAGTTACATTTTAAGAAACATTTCGCTTTCACCATTATAATGATTTGGCCAAAGGCTAATGAATTAATTGATTAATTTGCTAGACTAGCTTGAGTGTATATATAAACATATAGAATATTTTTGCATGTTTTGGTCAGCACCCTGGCTATAATATTAAGATATTGCTTTGAGAATTGACTCCATGACTACTCTGCAGTGTAATTTTGTCGGTACTAGTACACAAGTTTTTTTATACATTGAAAAATCCTTACATCTTCTTAACAAGCTATGTGTAGCAACCAGGTCAAACGATGCTTCATGGTAAGACCAAGATATTTCATTTCTAAAACTCTTTGCAAGTTTTGCTCATTACATCACTTCGCATAATTTAAAGTTCTTACCGGGAAAATTCGTTTGATCTCGATTTTTCGCAAAAAAAAAAAAATCTTTTTAGGAACCATCGCATTAGGTCCTTTGAGTCCTATAGCGGGATTCGAAATTTGCATCAGACTTTAATGCCAATTCGGGCATGCCTACCTAAGACCGAATCACTTGCTTAATTGAATTTCTTGCCGTATACTTAAAGTTATGCATTCTCGTTATCCGCATAATTTTATGTTTTTGGCAAGAAATTTAATTTTGTCTCAATTTTCCGCACCGAAAATTGTTTTACTAAGGCATTCCCGCGTTAAAACCGAAATGGGCGTTAATGTGGGAATGCCTAAACTTGTTCTGTTTAGTATTTGTTTAGGAAAGCCCTATTAGGCCCTAATGCGGATGGAATGATTTATTACATTGTGTATTTAGTTCAGGTCTGAACTTATTCTGTTAACGATTTGTTTAAGGAAATCCCACTAGGTCCTCACTTAGAAAATCTTTTCCGGATTTATTTACGTTAGGCATGCCTAATTAGGTTCCCACTTGACAATGAAATTTATGTGTTTAATCCGAAAATTTTGAATTTTGTGGAGGGGAATAACTTTTCATATTTAGCTCACTGGAGAGGGTCTTAGAGCAAAAAGTAGAATGCGTCTATATGTTTGCTATTCTTAAATTCTCAAAAGAAATGTAACAGCTCTTTCAGTTTTGCTGAATATTACAGGAAGTTTAATAAAGACCATTCGCTTATTATTAAGCCAATGACTAAATATCTGAAGAACGACACAAATCAAATATTACTCATCAGGAACATATTCATGCATTCGAGATCATAAAAACCAATTGAGTATTATGTAGATATTAAATAAGTATTCAATAACTTCCATTTGACAACTAAAATGTTTTGTTTTTCATCCTATATGCCTGCGAATGATATAAATATTTAGCCGTCAGAATTGCGTTAGAATACCTCACAAGAATTGCAGTTTCTCTCGTCGAGAAAAACTCCGTTGCTGCCATACAAGGGGCTCGCCGAGAAAAACCACAGTTGCCGCCATGCAAGAGGTTTGTCGAGAAAAAAGCCTGTTGCCGTCATGCGAGAGTCTCGTCGAGATAAGCAAGGAGATTGCTTCCAAGGGGCAACTGCGCTTGTCTTCAAAAATCTTGTGATTTTTCTCGGAAAACTGACGAATAAATACCGCGTCAAATTAATTTCATTTTTGTTGGATACAAATCTGAACTGAGACATCTAATCGATTTTACAATAATTCTAAAACAACACGAGATAAAAGTATGTTCTAGTGTTTTTTCGGTCGTGTCCCATTGTGCTCGGTGTGAAGAATTTTTTCCCGACCAACATTCATCAACCTCAAAGCCGAGCCTAGAATGGTCTTAATCGAGGCACTGGCGACAACTTGATTTCGTGCACAATAGCAAAGTGCGATTTCTTTAATATGATAAACAAAAGTAGATACCATATGTTGGATTACTTTTTTTTTGTATCGCTCAAACCTTAGAATATAGATTAGAATGATTTTATTATAGCTCTGACATGAAGTCCTTTTATTTTGAAAGATAATAATTCAATAATTCAATTTGCTGGGTGCATTCAATCAAATTTGCATTAAGATTTCAATTAATATGACAATGAGAGTTTTTGTCGAGAAAAATTCATTTTATTGGTAATAGGAATTGGCATTCCTTACAGATCGTTGAGTTAAAGAAGGCAAATTTTCGATTAGAAGTACATTCTCGCGTACTCAATTATCTTAATGCTGGATCTTTTATTTTAAAACAGAAAAAGTTTTAAAAATCTTCAAGCTTTATATCGACGGCAAATAAAACATAAAGTACGAGTAAGGGCTTTTTAGATGGGAGACTTTAAGTAAAATACAAATATCTCGTTATGCTTTAGCCCTTTTTGATGCTTAAAACTACATTTTCTATAAACCCACATGATTATAAATGAGCTCATACCCAAGTATCTTGAAAAATAACCAAAACTTGTATAATGAGATTCTTGGATAAACGCTCATCAATTTCAACGAAACAAAGGAAATCAAATCCTTTGCTATACAACTATGTGTATATACACAATATAGATAATTACCTCAAAGAAAATGGGATTACTGCTTTCAACTAAGTTGAAGAAAATACCTAAGCCTTTCAATGTAAATTATGTTCCTTATTTTCCCTTACATTTAGCTAGGCACCTTCTTTGAATTCCACGTTATATCCGTTTATATGTTGTAATGACGTAAATGTTTTTGCAAGGATATCTGTTAAATTGCTCTATACAAAAGCTGAAGTATAGAGAAAAGCATTGCTTGAGAGTATCCCATTATTCTCTCACACTGATGATAAGACAATATTTTGAAGATTTTATTCATTTCCTTTTGACGGGAAGATAGTGTGAGCATGTGTTTGCATCGAAAAATATTGATTTCTTATCTTTTTTGGTATCCTGCTATGGTTGCTGATGCTAGAGTTATATAATGAAAATTCAATTAAATTGTGTCTTGATATAACAGATTTGACACACAAAAGCATGTTACAGGCGATAAAGTAAACAAAATAAAATATAGCGTCGAAGTTTATATATGAGTTAGACATATGCTCTAATAGATTTTAAATAATTATTTATGAAAATTAAGAATTTATTACAAAGGATTAAAAAACCCTTTTCACATTTATTTGTACAAAGATTTGAAAAAGCATCATCTTGATCTAGAACAAATAAGTTTACAGTGATGTTTTAAAGAAATAACTGCAAGTCAAACTTATTCATTTGAAAGCATCTCACGTTATTTTCAAGATGCTTGTTATTTAATTTTAAGGCGTTTGAACCGTACGATTGAAAAAAATTCAAACCAATCAAAACCTTTTATTTTTAAGGCTTTAAAACGGGTTTTTAAATATTAAGTATTTTATTTTAATTCGCTTAGTCGTCTTGAGATTTAATTCTTAGTTGGTGTTGTAGATGTGAAATGCAATTCAAATCTGGGGAGAAGTTCTTAATTAATTAATTCTGCTTCAACTATTTTAATATTTAATATCTCACCCACTATAAGGCTCAGTTTCATTTCAAATTTGGGATCTAATTGATTTAAACCATAAGCTCTAAAATATTATAATAAAACAACTAATCGTTTGAAAATAAAAGAAAGTTTTTTGCTTTAGCACGACAGCCCTTTTTGGCCCTTCGCTTAGAGATAGGGAGTACTCATTATCTTGATCGAATGTATCCGTAACTCGGGAAGGTGATATGGTCAGTACCACACTTTGGCCGTGTGTCCGTCTACCCAGCTGCGATACCTTCTGACTCGAAACCAGCACGTATCATAATTGAATGGGCTTATAGTCCGTCCAATGCATCGCTTGAACTAAATCTCGTCGCCGCCAACGAGACTCGAACCGGAGATC
Organism: Odontomyia ornata; assembly: GCA_963969285.1. NCBI lineage: Eukaryota > Metazoa > Arthropoda > Insecta > Diptera > Stratiomyidae > Odontomyia > Odontomyia ornata. The sequence goes on along the minus strand of OZ017743.1, from coordinate 5,128,488 downwards.
TTCAGCTTACGGGGTGAGTGCTCTAGCCGCTATACCACGCAGACTAGGATTTATCTGTTTTTATATATTTATTTTAAGATTTGAATTTGAAAATGATATATAAAACACATTACACTTGAAAATAAAATGCTTTGGGTGTTCTAATTACGGACTTAGTATACTCAAATATATTTTTGAAGTTGGAAAAAGAATTAAAACAGTTAAAGCGTTTCAAAGGCTGCGATTAAAATGAAATCTGTTTTGTTATATGCTTAGCGTCTGTAGAACTTGGTTACATGTCTTTCAAAAGACAACTTAATATGGATTGAACCAAAGGAAAATATTGTAGAAGAGGCTGTCGGAAAAAGATTGCCTAAAAAGAGGGTATAACTTGTGAGCCTAAGTGCCCTTTAGATATTCCAAGCGTATAAAGAAAATTTTAAGTAGTTGCAATAGTTTCTACCAACAATCAAGCATTTCAAATGCGAGCTTCTGGGGAATCGGAATGAAATTTTGTAACTGTATATCGAATAAATGCAAATATCACATTGACTGAACGGAACCATTCGCAGCGCAGGAATTTTTCTATTTGTTTGCTAAAACATCGTTTAATTGATGCTTTGTTTTCACGCTACATTATTTTCAATGAAGCATCCTATATGGGGAGAGAAAAACGTAAGGCTAGCCTAGGTAAACACATCCCCTCTCCCTGCACTGCGGGAAGCTGGTGACATTGTTTTAAGACCTGTTTTGGAAAGTTCTCATCAAAAACTTTCAATTGACTACCTTGGGTAAAAAAAATTTTTGCGACTAGCCGTCCAATATGGAGGACCCCCCCCCCTTAAAAGCTTAAAAATCAATTGACACCAAAACTTTCAAGGGATCATCACTTCTGATCTACCTGCCAACATTTGTGTCTCTAGCTGCTATAGTTTCGGAGTAAAAATGATGTGACATACAGACGGACGGCCAGAGAAACCCGATTTCAATAGGGTTTTTCTATTTTCGTACAACACCCTAAAAAGTGACTACATACTAAAATTCACTTGCAACACACTGAGATTTGAAGTGTGACCAGATGGTGTTCTATAATTTGCCTCAATTTATGTGTGATTTTGCGAAAAGTTACATGTAGAAAAATATTTCTACAAACATTTCTTCATTTAAATTCATACACCGAAAAGAAAAACTGTGGCAAAAACACTGAAATTCGCTTGGGTAATTTTTTTTAACACATGTAAAATGAAACGAAACGTTCAAATTAAAACGCTTTCAGTATTTTAATTCTCGTTCTGATTTCTAAACATTTTTTGGCGTTTTAATAGTTAAAGTACCTAGACATTTTCATCAAAATATCAGTCAATAAATAAGTGAGAAATAATTGAACATTTTTTGATTTTCACTGAAACTTTAAGAGGTTTCAGCGTTTCAAGAACATTTGACATTTGAATTGATACAATCGGTAGATTCAAATAAATGTAAAAATTTTTTGTTTAATAAAAAGGTAATAGTAATCCAAAGCCAGTTGGAACGATCATTAATTGACCAGGCGAAATTGATTCTCCTAAAAATGGGTTGCAAAACGGTATTTGTATGCTACATATTAATATCAAGCAGTTATGATGTCAAATTTGATCAAGCCCGAAAAACCAAAAAATGAAAAAACAAAACAGCCCAAACAAATTTAAGTGAATCTGGCACCATAAATACTTACATTACATCTACTTATTGCATTAAATGTAAAGAAAAGGTCCTTTCAACATTTCTGGTTTTCACAAAACTTCCAAGCCTTAAACATGATTAAGGTGAATAAACATAAAAAGTTTAGCGGCCACAATCAAATGGCTGAGAGTTTTTATTAAAACGCCTAGGCATTTTAATTTAAACGTTTCAAGAGTTTTCTGGGTGATTGAGGCATTTTAATTCAAACACCTTGGTGCTTCATTTGAAAGGTTTCTTTTAATAAAACGTCCTAGTCATTTTAATTAAAATGCTTAATGTTTTAATTAAAACACTAGGTGCCATAAGTTATTTTATTTTGCTAAAACTCTAAAAGTGTTTATAATATAATATACATTATAATATTGTATGATATATTTATCCATCATTGAATGGAATAAGAAATTTTAGATTCACAGTAGAGAGACGGAGAGGTGAATTCATTTTAGTTGAATGCTTTGATATAATAAATTAAAAATTAAATGAGTCATTGGACATGAATTTAGGTGATTTAGTTGTTGGGTATAAATCATATTTAAAATTTTTGGCGATTTGCCGTGCATTTTTGCGGATCCGAAAATGCCGAACGAACGAACGATACAACCATGAGTTGTATGAAATTTTTGACGAGCCGCAGGTCTCAACGATTGTAAGACTGCGGAAGCTGGAATGGGCTGGCCTTCGTTGGGAAAACTGAAGGCCGGTGACCAGTCGGGAAACCGAGAAAACGCTGGTCTGACTCGACCGATGAAGACAGTTCATCGCTGCTCGGATTTCGAAATTGGAGGACGCGGTCAATGGATCGAGACAGTTGGAGGTGCTATTTTCCTGCAGGTGCTATTTTCCTTTCCGGCCCGAGAGGGGCTGTAGTGCTAAGAAGAAGAAGAAAAATGCCGAAAATTTGTAAATCCCAAAGAAAATAAGGTAAATTTTTTTCATATTACATTAGCTTTAGGCAAAATCATACCTGAAGGCTAACCACGTAAGTCCACACTAGTATAAATGTGCTAGAAACTTTTTTGGAAACTTACCATACATTTTTGCAGACCCAAAATGCCCACGAGCTTTTTCAGAATCTTTTTGTGTAATTTTTTGAAAGTTTTTCTCTCAGTGATAGCATTCACACAATTTTTGTCAAATTTTATTAGGTAAATTGAGAATCCGTAGTATGAGAAACCTCTTATAAAGGAATAAATTGAATTCCCACCACATCGGAAATCATTTTCAATAATTTAATCCATCGAATATATTATTGTAAAACCTAGCAATATTTGACCTGACGGCAACCGAAAAGGAGACTTGGCATTTAATATTCATACGTAAGACAAACCAAAGAAGTCTGAAAGATTGTATGCAGAATAACATCAAATGAAATTTCGATAACAAAATGTTCTGTTTGAAATCAACATTGACAGAAAACTAAGTATTCATCGCCTAACTAATTTTTTGATATACTCGTACTTAGTTAAAATATGTGATGCCTTAAGTTGAAATTGATAGTTGAAAAATGAATGATACAACAACAATCTAGGAGAAAGATTATAATGCGGAGACGTTTCATTAAATTGAGTTGTCGCTATTAGTGACAGCCGAACTAATTTTTGTTTTCTTTTTTTAATGATACAAAGGCTTACTGAACATTATTTTAATACTTTAGCTTGCCAAATATAACAAGAAATTCGGCTTAAAACTATACATAATGAATTAAAAGTTGAAAGGACCCTTGATTTTATTTTAACGCTCTAGTATGTAGTAGTGATTCAAAATTTTTGTATCGGACTAATCAAAAATATGTTAATCATTAATTTTTATTTATTTTCTGTCATATCTAATTGATATTATTTTGCTTTAAACAATGTCAAAATACAACCCAAACTGAGTTTTATTGAAGCTTGCCACCATGTATGAGCAAATCTTTGTTTTAATTAGAAGATATCTTTCCAATTTCCATTAATGCAAACCCGCAAGTCATAAAATTACTGATATTTTTACCCAAGTTGTAACTAATTTAAAGACCCACTATACTCGTACAACTTTGGGCTAAGTTGTGAGTAACAAGCTGAAGAGACTCAAGAAGAACCATGAATCAATATCAACTAAAAGGGTGAAATCCTATATTTTGTCACCCTCAACCACCCACCCCTAACCCATCGCAGCCATCTTTCCTACCCAATTTGATGGAAACATTTCATGGAACTGCCCCCGTCCATTCCTGCCATATTCAATGCTTAGAACCCCTCATCGAGTGCAAGTCTTCAGATGTGTTCCTTATCCTTGTTGTAGACATCTTCGCCCTCGATGCCTTCGACACGGTTTCGCAAAAAACAAACTCAATTTACATTATGCTACGGAAGAAAATGAAAATATTGTGTGGGTGAAGTGATGGTTGCCTGTTCTTTGAAGAGGTTTAATGGCGGCATTAATATTTTAGATTGTTTGTTGTTGTGCCGTTGAAAACCATTGGCAAGGAAATAGGCCTGAGCGAATTAATGGCGGTGGTGGATAGGCGGGATGCGTATCTTTACAACAGCACGTAATGGATTCTGGCACCAGAGATGGGCGTGTGACGGGTAGTTTAACGTTTCGCTATCGTGATTTCAGCTCGAAAGCATCCACATTTTCGTCTTCTTTCGTCTTTCGCCACTTTGGGGAGGGCTTTCATAAGCTTCCTGCTGCTTTCGCGTGTTCTTATAAAATCTTATATGATAAGATGCTATGTAAAGTATGCTAAATGTGTGGTTTGCGCTGAGAATATATTAAAACCTTATGAACCTGCCCATCATTCCTTTGCTCAACACGCAACGGTGCTTTGTCTCTTTCATCATTTAACTTCCCCGTTGCATCTTCGCTTGTCTACTTTTCATAAGAAATAAACCCCAGTTCTATTTCTCTTTTTATAAGTTTCTTAAGGAGACTGGGATGGTGGTTGTTAAATTGAGTTTCCTAGTTTTACGAAAATTTTGTTTAAATTATACTGCCTCACTCAGCGAGTATTCAGCTTAGTATGTACACGTCCCAAGTCTTACCTCACCTTTGTTGACGTCAGTATTATTAAATTTATGCAAGGCGGAGTTTAAGATATGCGGGTTGAAACGCAAGTTATGTATACAGACGCCAACCAAGTCTCGTTTCCACTGCTTCGAAATCTTTATTATTTGTCTTGCAAGAATTTCGTCCATATACTTTCTAATTCTCAGCGAACCGACAATCGTTTTCAGGATTCTAAAAGCATTAAAATAAGTAACTGCCTGTTCCAAGAATACGTTAAATTTCTGACGTAGGAGCCGATTTCCTCGGCTAATTTTTGAGCAAGGGCGCGAGTAAGCATGCATGTATTTACTTGCATATGTAAGAGGTATGTAGATACAATGTAAACGCAAAATGTATTTCGCGAAATCTCCTTGTGCTCACGTGTTTCGCAGCGTTTATGGCGGATTTTGAAAGGATGGGGTGTGGTTACTGACAGTTCAGTACGGTGTAAATGTATAAGGATACGAATAGCTTAGCTTAAAATACTACTAAAATAATTATCAATACCTGTGGAGTATGAAAGCTTCGATTGTAATTGTAGACAAATCCCTTCATTACTAAAACTTCGTAGTATAATTTATCTGATATTCCTAGTTCGTCGGTTTAATTATTTGCTTAGTATTTCTTACATTTTAACAAGGCAATTACTCTACCGTTAGAGCGAATTCACCGAAAAAAAAGAAGTTTGTCAAATCTCACAAAAATGCTGTAAATATATGATCTATCTAATAATGACGTAAATATCATAAATTACGAGTATGTATTAAAGAATTATTCCTTCAAATTCATCAATTTATTAATTTAAATGTATCAAAGGTCGTAGAGTCGCATTGAGCCACAAGATATCTTATAAAACCCCTAAACGCAATTATCTACATACAGCACGGGTTATTATGGGTAATGCTGATTTCCTTATCTATTAGCTTGGTAGTGCTTTTGGCCATGTCTGGTCTAATGTAATTTACCAAAGGTGATGAACTTATACTATAGTTTCCGTTGCTCGTATGATATATGAAAAACAAGTCAATTTAAGTGGTTTATTATGTTTTCTTTCTTGGTGTTGCTTTCTTTGTCGAAATCGTTTGAAAACTTAATTTCAATTCACCTAGGAAAACTGTTTGAATTACTTTATGAAAATCGATCAAGGTAGCAAAGAAGAGCGAAAAAGGAAGATTTTTTATAGCGATTTTGAACGACAAGAGCACTCTAAAATTCTCAAGTTTTAGAGTGCTCTTGTCCTTGGGCCATGCATCATCGGTCGACGCGTGGGCCAATACGGGGTAAAATGGTTATTGCGAATGTTGTATCAATGTTGGGCCAATTTTCATGGTAATAATCGTGGGTAACGTGTTTGCAGTTCTAAATAGGTTACAGTTAAAATATGTACGGCTGCGTAGTACAGTGCTTAGTGTGCTCTCTGCGTAAGCCGAAGGTCTCTGGTTCGAATCCCGTTGGTGACAACGAAATTTGTTTCGAGTGACTCTTTGCATGGACTATATGCCTACTCAGCTATGATACGTACAGGTTTAAAATCAGAACGTACAGAATGTACTGCAGCTGGATGGACGGACATACAGGCAAAGTGCGATACTGACGATATTACTGTCGATCCAGATAATGACAAACTCTAACTATCTGTAAGTAAGCGAAGGCCTGAAAGGGGTTGTAGTGCTAAGGCCAAAAATAAAGAATATATATATATATATATATATATATATATATATATATATATATATATATATATATATATACATATAAATATATGTATATATATATATATATATATTTATATCTGAATATATACAATATATATATATATATATATATATATATATATACATATATATATATATATATATATATATATATATATATATATATATATATATATATATATATACATATATATATATATAAAATATATATATGTATATGTATATCTATATATATATATATATGTATATATATATATATATATATATATATATATATATATATATATATATATATATATATATATATATATATATTGTATGTATACATACATTTACAGAATTTTATTTTATATATTGAATTTATAATTACAAAGAAGATACCTTTCATACAAGATTCAACAAAAACTAATAGGAAATAAACACATACATTCATTTCCATTTAGATATATATATATATATATATATATATATATATATATATATATATATATATATATATATATATATATATATAAACAGAGTAGGTAAAACAAAACTGGATACATGAAATAATTAGTTCATAAAAGCTGAGGTAAACTGTAAAATATTATTGACCTCCGGTAATTACTTTTTAATGTCCGTTGAATTTATAATAATGGGGCGTCCCAGAGACGCGTCAAAACTATAAGACACTTACTTTTTAAAGTGTTATTAGTTGGTTTAAAACCTTTTGCTATAAAACTTGAGAAAGAGGATCAACGAGCCAATTATCCTGTATCAAAGTTTTTTTTTGAAAATTTGAAAAATAATAAAATATGCCACGAGGCAAGAAATTAAATGAAACCGAAAGAAAGCGAGTGAACCAGCTTAAAAAGGATGGAAAACTATTTCCATCCTCCTCCTCCTCCTTCAATTGCGCCTATACTGAAGAGAAGTCGAACAGCTATCGCCTCGAATTCAATGGCTACGGCCGGGAGGTTAGCGCAAAGGCAGGTGTTCACACAACTTTACGAAATGTTCAACGTATTTTGCAGCAAGCTGAGCATTTACACCATAAAAAGTTGAAATGTAAGCCACTATTGACGCAGGCTCATAAAGACGCTCGATTACAGTTCGCACGAGACCACGTTGAGTGGGTGAAAAAATGGCGGAGAGTCCTTTTTTCTGCTAAAAAACGGTTAAATTTAGACGGCCCTGATGGTTTCCTGTATTGTTTCCACGATTTGCGGAAACAACTTCTAATTTTAAGCAAACGTCAAATGGGCGGTGGTGGAGTCATGATATGGGCAGGAATTGGGTTTGATGGCAAAACGGATGTTGTCTTCGTGGACGATCGAATAGTTGGTAGTCGTTATGTTACTTTAATCTGCGAACAGTTGATGCATCACGCTGCAAAAATTTCCGGTAGGCATTACATTTTTCAACAAGATAATGCGCCAGTGCACAACGCCCGTGTCGTACGCCAATATTTTAGAGAGCAAAATCTGAACGTTCTTCCGTGGCCAGCACGTTCTCCGGAAACGAAAACGTCTGTGGGAAATTGACAGCTTAAGTTTACGCTGATGGGCGGCAGTTTACAACAGTAGACGAGCTGAAAAGCGCCATCAAGGAAGCATGGGCGCACATCGACCAAAATTACATAAGAAATTTATATTCTTCTTTGCAAAAAAGGATGTGCGAAGTGCTGAGTAACAAAGGCGGGTCTACTAAATATTAAAATGGAAGCATAAGTTGTTAATGTGAAAATATCCTATGATACAGATGGGGTGTCTTATAGTTTTGTCGCGTCGATTTGTATCTGAATTTTGGCTTTTTTTCAATTTCTCGAGTTTATATTTGTGTTCAGAATCTTGTTATATTCTATATTATAAGCCTCTTGATGTACGGAATTTCCAATCAAATAAAGAAATTAAATTGCTATTACAAGTGAAGATTTTTCATTTTTATCCCCATGTCCTATAGTTTTGTCGCGAACTGTATATATATATATATATATATATATATATATATATATATATATATATATATATATATATATATATATATATATATCTATATACATACATATATATATGTATATAGATATATATACGTAAATATATATATATATTTATATATATATATATATATATATATATATATATATATATATATATATATATATATATATGTATATATATATGTATATACATACATATATATATATATATATATATATATATATATATATATATATATATATATATATATACATATATATACATATATATATATATATATATATATATATATATATATATATATATATATATATATATATATATACATATATATTTATACAGTGAAAGCTCTAGTCGCGGACAGCTCCCTCAGGCAGACATGTCTCGGCGGACGAAATTTTTAGTCGCAATTTATTCCTTATGGTTTTGGAACAAAAGACATTCCAGTAGCCGGACACTCTTCGGCCGACACGGGCACCTAATCAATGTATTTTTTCTGCAAGGGATCTCTCGCAAGCGGACAAATAGCGCATTCCGAGAAATAATAAGCCGACGAATATTGGAAAATTTTGTTGTAGATAGTCACAGCTGGCGACCAAAATGATTTAGCTGCATTTGTGCGTTATATCTAGTAGTGTAGTGTTGCAGAACTGTATTTGTATTTTTTATGCAAGAGATCTCTCGCAAGTGTACAAGCAGCGCATTCCAAGAAAAAATAAGCTGATGAATATTGGAAAATTGCCTGGTAGATAGTCACAGCTGCCAACCAAAACGATTTTGCTGCATTAGTGCGTTATAGCTAGTAGTGTAGACGTAGTGTAGAAGTAGTGTAGTGTTTCAGAACTTGATTGTTAAAAAGCGCAAATGGCACCACGTAATATACTTTCCTTAAAAGAAAAAGTTTAAGTTATCAACAAGCAAGAGACAAAAAAACTATCGGTTTGTGAACTAGCAAAGAGGTAAGGTATTTTGACGTCTCAATTTCTCAATTTATAGCTTGAATTTCCCAATTGTTTCGAAGATTCAATATTGGAAAAACGCAAGCTGCAGAAATAATGAAACAAAAAGACTCCATCAAAGCCAAATGGTGTTCTGGAATCAATATTCATCAAAAGAAGATATGTCTTACGCCACAAGGCTGCCAGGTTGCCAAATTGTGATTTGTTTGCAAAGGCGAAAAACAAGGGATTTCCTATATCCGCGCCGATCGTAAAAGCAAAGGCAAAGGAAATTGCGGAAGAAGTTGGATATTCTGGGTTTTCGTGATATCAAAAATGGATTCAGCAACGTCAGCATCCGAATTGTCAAAAACCATAAACGTACTTGATGCCTCATGTTTCATAAAATCTTCTTGGGATAAAGGTGGAAACTGTTTCCAAAAAGCCGGATTTACAAACTCTGGACTTGAAACTGAAGTGTTTGATGCTGAGGACCTACCATTATCGACATTAGTAAGGCTAAGCTCAATAGTAGAGTTGAATGAACAAACTGTTGACGATTTCTTCAAAATTGATAATATTGTTTATACTGAAGACGAAGAGCTTGGAATTGATTTTGAAAATCTGAATGAAACTGAGATTTTTATAAGTGATTCTGAGGAAGAGCTGAACTTAGAAGTAGCTGATCCCATAAATTCTTATGCTGAGGCACTGCAACTGATTGCCCGTTTGAAACAATTTGCCAGAAACGAATTTGTATCATTTCAACAGTTGACTAATTTACAAAGTCGTTTTGAGGAATTGGATTACAAATGGAAGCTAACTAATCTTAAGCAGCTGACAATTCACCATTTATTCCAACATAAATATACTGTTTTGCGCAAAGTTAATATTTTTCTAAAACTTGTTCACGTCCAATTATGACTAAAATGATAGAATTACTTATTTCGTTAATGTCTTCTTGTCATTTTTGGTCAAAAACCATAAAAACACCTCAGATACAGTAAAAGTAAATTAATAAAAAGTTACAGTGAAGAATGTTTAATATTTTTGTATACTTTATTCTTATGTAAACTGAATTCAGTTTATAAATATGACTTAACTTGAAATGTGAAATCATATGAATATTTATGTGTCGTTATAGTGTCCTTAAGTTGAATCGAATTCAAAAAATAGTAGAAAAATGTTTAGAAACATTGGAAAAAACTACTTACATATAAATAAACGATTTGTTAGTGGGGACTATCATTTTAAATTCAATTCATTCACACCTATGTACTTTTCCTTTCAATTTGTTTAACATCTCCCACAGACGGACATCTCCCGCAGCCGGACGAAATCACTGGAACCATGAGTGTCCGGCCAGAGGAGCTTTCACTGCATATATATATATATATATATATATATATATATATATATATATATATATATATATATATATATATATAGGATGGGCCATATAGTAGTTTCTTTTTCAATCACATTTTATTTTGCCAGCTGTTTCTCGCTCGAAATTATGTTGAAATGAATGATGAATTGAAGCCGAATCACCATCTGCTTCGTTATCGCTTCGCAGTTTGGTCATTAGAGCAGCTTGAACTGGATGCTGATTCTTCTCAAAAAATCATCTCTTCTGATGAGGCACATTTTCATCTCGGCCGCTATGTGAGCAAACAAAAATGCCACATCTGGGACTCGGAAAACCCACACGTGAGTGTGGAGAAGCCAATGCGTCGTCAGCGAGTGACAGTGTGGTGTGGATTCTGGAGTGGTGGCATCATTGGACCGTTTGTCTTTGAAAATGAGGATGAAAATGTTGTTTCGGTCAACGGGAAGCGCTACAAAGGCATAATAATCGATTTTTTGTGGCCGGAGATGGAGGATATGGGCTTGACTGACCTTTGGTTTCAACCGGATGGCATGCCATGTCATACAGCTCATCAAACAATCGATTTTTGCGCACAAAAATCGGAAATCGTGTCGACGATGTCAATTGGCCGCCTCCAAGCTGTGATTTGACAGCGTTGGACTTCTTTTTATGGGGTGCTGTGAAAGATCGATGCTATGCGGAAAATCCACAAACTATTTAAGCACTGAAATTGAAGATTCGACAAAGCATTGCTCAGATAGGGCCCGAAAACATCAATAATGTCTTGGAAAATTGGGCTGAGAGGATATGATTTGGGCATATGAATGAAATGGTATTTCACAACTAACGGGAAGGCGAGTTCTTGCGAATAAAGCCAAAATGGAAAAAAGAATTTCATTCTATTGCATTTTCAAAAAGAAACTTGACTTTGGCCCACCCTATATATATATATATATATATATATATATATATATATATATATATATATATATAGATATATATATATATATATATATATATATATATATATATATATATATATATATATATATATATATATATATTTAGATATACATGTATATATGCATACATATATATATGTACATATATACATATATCTGTGCATATATTTATACTCTTCTTTAAATAAATCCTATCATAATAATAATGTTTGAATCAAGACCCAATGTCACTTTGTTGTCTTAATATAAGCTGATTTTCTTGCAGTTTCTTATTAGTCACATTTCCTTATGTTATCCATTCATGAATGAAATGTGCCTTTTTTCACTTCCAGTTTGCATTTTGTTGCCCTTATCGTATAGCTTATGTATACTACTAAGCGAATTCGGAAGTATATATATGTGTATATATGTTGTTGCGAATTCCGGCGTACCAACTTTCTCCCATTCGCAACTTCAAATTGCCGCCGTAATATTTCCACCTTCCTTTGGGCATTCCTACCTTTTTCCTCTATAAATTTATTTATTTTTTTTACATGTTTCCATTTTCCCTTTAATTTTTACTCCCCCATCATCACCATACTACCCTTTTTCCATATTAACAACTACAAAAAATAATACCTACTAATAATTTCAATTTTCCCACTAATAAAGTTCCATTTATTAATTCCCACTAACAAAATTTCATTCTATTCATTTTCCCTAACAAAACCTAATTCCTTCCTTAACACTAACTAATTCCATTCCCACTAACAAATTTTATTTTTTTATACTAACAAAAATGAATTCACTAACAAAATTCCATCGCATGCCCAAATGCATCGTTGAAGTTGCTTATGAGATGAATGGGAGATCGACCACCCACGGCACCATTGGCTGCGTCGTGAGTCCTCGATCTTGGGTCTGCTGGAACCCTGAGTTCAAGTTCTCCCGGGCGCACGGAAGTATTCTTTTTGGGGTATCGGCAAAATCAATAGTTTTCGTAATGTACTCGCATGGGTGACACTTTACATTCAATCAAGCGATTCTTGGGGATGTAAATTGCCATATATGCAAGTCAATGGAAACTATTGTGATTGTCGATACGGACCAAAAGATGTGTGGGTAGCGGAATCGAAGTGTAATGAACTTCGATTACGTTACCCAGATGCGACAGCGGTAATTGGAAAAGAATTTGATTTGCGGGATCGGATGGGAGAAAGGTGAAATGTGAAAAGAAAGTGGTTGGGATTGGGGCAGTCAGGATTGGACGTGGGAAAGGAAGGTTGAACGCTTTGGGGAGTCAGGATTTGATTTGACAAAGAAGAGGGAGTTTTTTTCGGTTTTTGGTGAAGTGAATATTTGGCTGTTAAAGATAAAGGAGTTTTCTGTGTGGGATATAAGTGAGTTTTGGGGTTTTTAAAATTGGGAAAGAATTGAATAGACTTTTTTTTTTTGAAGAAGTTTTAGTGACGAAGAGTGGAAAGATTGAAAAAGTGAGGGGAGTTTTGCATTTTGGGAAGAGAGGGGATTTGACTTTGTGTAGTGTGAAGAAAAGAAAAATTTTATTAATTTGAAGTGCGGAGAAAAGAAAAATTTTATTAATTTGAAGTGCGGAAAACGAAAATTGTGCGAGAAAAATAAAGATTTTGCTAATTTGGATTGCGGGAAGACGAAAATTGTTGTCAAAAGCTTGGGTTGAAATTTAGTGAAAAGAAAAAAAGACAGATTGGAGGAGTCAATTAATGCGGATAAAAGTGGCCGTTACGTTTTTTTTTTTTTGGTTTAGTGATTCTAAATTACAATTAATTTTCAGCGACCCCACGCTTCTTTTGCTGTATTGCACCGGGCGCTCGGAGTTCTACGGGTAAAGAAGTGAGTACAATTTTAGTTTTTTTCCTTTTTTTTAATATATTATCAAATAGTTTGATTATCATATTCTCCATAGTCTTGAATTATTTTATGTTGGTAGATTCTAATTTTTGTATATTGTTTCAAATTTCGAAAGGGGTTTTTAGTAGTTTTGTTTTATCTGATTTTCTTTTGTATACCTTGGATTTAAATTATAACTTGAAATAAAAACGGCCACAATGTTCTGAGAGAACAACTATTTTTCATTTCTCAATGTGACCTCCCCCTTTCCCGTCCTTTTCCCTATGTGCTAGTATTTATATGTCAGGTGGCTCAGCACGAGCAGAGGGTGCCCCGAAAGACTCACGACACGACTGAGCGCTAGCCGGCCTCAGTATGCCACCCCGGGCTACACACCCCTCTGCCAATATTTAATGTCTGCAACTGCGGTGACTTCCGTGGTTGTTACAAATGGCGCCCAAACTGTTGGTTTTAGTTGATTTTATCAGTTTTTAATTATAACTTAAATTTTTCAATTTCAGATTTGTTTGGCTTGAGTACCTGGAGTGCCTGACTTGAATAGTGGTTTGAGCATTCCAGGGAAATTATTTTTTTTTGTTTCGTTGAAATTTTTTGAAATCTTGATCACGGGGTTCGCCGCAGTTGCAGTGGCGCCTACCGTGCTGTTTTGTGTTTGATAGTCTCCACCGGCTATAATAGTGGGCATGCTTTAGCAGTGTGGATGTTGGTTGGGATCAACCGAATTTCAAGTCGTTGGCTATATCTCCCTGCACGGGATAGTTGGACTTAGATCCATCTCTTGGAATTAGCCAACGCTTTCGGCCCTTCCATCATCTATCTGGTGGTAGCTTTGGGATATGTGCGGCTCTTGTCCGAGCCATTATGAAGTCCGTAGTATTTCATAATGGTCTCGTAGTCAGCTTTTGAGGTGACAATTGGAGTGGAGTCCGCCTACGAGTTCCATTGCTATACCAGGCACTGTTGTGGTTTGTCTGCTTCGTGTTTTGTATAAATTTTAACCTTCATCCCATTCAATTACCTTTTCTTTTCCTTTTCCTCCTAGGGGGAATCATTTTGAGAAATGATAGCGAAATCACTTTGGATAATTGAATTTAACCATAACACATTTGCACTCATTTCACTTGCTCGTTAATATACATTTTCTTTTATCTCATCATCTCATTGAAAATTTTAGATTTTTATTATTGATTGTTTAGTAATTACCGTTAGGTTACTTGTTCGATTTCAAAGTCATGGGATTTAGGTAGTTTAGTTATAGATTATTGAGTTTAATTAGGGTTTATGATTTAGATTAGTTTTAGGTAAGTGGGTTTATGGTTTTTGTTAGTTTAGAATAATTTCTTTTAATTTTAATGATTGAGTTTGGTTTAGTTAGTTTTGGGTTTGAGTAATATTAGGTTGAGTTTGATAATTGATTTTAGTTTAGGTTTGTTAGTTAGTTTTTGGTCAGGGTTAATTTTCACGTAGTGTGCATTATAGAGACTTTTTATTTTTATTCTAGCTAGTAAGTTTTAAAATTTTATATATTTATTTACTTGTCCGTTTGTCTGTCTGGCATTCAAATTTTAATTTATTTTTAAAGAATCGTTTGTTTGTCTGTCTGTAATTTATTAAATTATTTCTTTTATTCAAATTGTCGGTGTTGTCCGTCTGTTAATTGATTTTAATATATGTACTTAAATTATTTAGATGGTCTGTAGATTTTTATTTTTTTTTTTTTTTGTTTTGATAGTCATCATGTTTCCGCACACGCCATATGATTACTTCGCTTGCCCTTCACCACGTTCTTCTCAGGATTTGCCAGAATCTCATTCACAGCATCTGTTCCGGGATAATGGCCAGACACCTGAATCGGATGAAACTTTTATTCCCATGCATAAATGGGGATTCAAGTTTGATGGAGGCTCAGGTGGAATGGATGCTCGCCAGTTTGTGTTCCGCGTTAGCTCCCTGGCTCAAAGCTACGGCATTTTGGAGCGTGAATTGGTGTCGACCCTGCATATTCTCCTGCAAAGATCTGCCGAAAACTGGTACTGGCAGATGCGTGAACTGTATGGAGACTTGAGTTGGAGTCAGCTGAAATGTGAACTCATTGAGCGATTTGGATCTCGGCTTGATGATGCACATATTTGGGAAAATATGTTCGCCCGCAAGCAGAGATCTCACGAGCCGTTCATAGAGTTCTTTGAATCCATTGAAGCGATGTCTATCCAACTCAGGACTCCGATGAGGGACACGGATCTGCGAGAACTAGTCTTTAAGAACATGAATCTCCGATTGCAGGAGCATCTGGCTGGACATGAGTTCTCAACCACCCGAGATCTCGTCAGAATGTGTCGCCGAATTGAAGTCACATGGCAACGGCTGGAAATGGATAACCTTCGATATCCAGTTCAGACATGTGAAGTCAATTCTGTGCAACTGCATGACGAATTTTCGGCTGGTTATGATTCATGTCTCCAGTCCGGTGCCCTCTCTGCTGAAGCGCATCCTACTATTCCCCTGCAACCATTTTCTCGGGAAATTGGAATTCAGGAACCGAGGTCTGTAGATGTTTCTACACAGACGTCGCTGCCTGAGGTCCAATTTCACCAAAGCAATTCCCTGGACGTGGCTTGTGACTTTGATTCTGACTGCAAGCCTAACCGCAAGCGGCGAGGATCGAAGTCACGATTCCACAGATCATGGAAATATTTTGTCACGCGACGGTTTCTCAAGCGAGCGTGCATTGATTCAATCGTGGCATCGCACGAAGACAAGCGGCCTTATGCTGTGATCAGCATTAAGGGACGCAAATTGAAAGGTCTGTTAGACAGTGGTGCAAGCGTTAGCATCCTGGGAGCGGGAGCCCTTGACCTCGTCCGTGACCTTGGTTTGTATCTTCATTCGATGCATGCCAACGTCAAGACGGCATCAGGTCATAAGGCTGACGTGTTAGGATACGTTACTGCATTAGTTCAATTCAATAATCGAACTCGGTTGATTCGGCTTTTGATTGTTCCGGCATTAACGTATTCTATTTATCTCGGGATTGATTTTTGGGACGCTTTTAACATCGCGCCAGTTTTATTGCCCCTGTCTGCAGAATCTTTTATGTCTACTTCAGTCCCCTTGAGTCGTTCTTCTCTTGCGGCCGGTGACCCATCCGAAGTTGTTGACCACCACCTATCGTCCATCAATAAGGTGAAGCTGAGCAAAAGCATCCCGATTTCTAAACGTCATTATTCGGGTACTGCTCGTTGCGCGGTCGATACTCATTACAGTGGTGAAAACGTACTGCTGAATGAGGTGCACAATGATTCGGATGGAGCATTGTCTGCTGGGAGGAGCGAGTTAAGTGACGGATACTGGGGCTCGCCAATCACCTAAACAGAAACCAGACAGAATATTTCCATGGTGTGAAGTCCAGTGAATGTCTACTTTTTTGTTTTTTCCGGTTACCTCTGCCGACCTTCTTTGTTGGCCCGGCTGAATGAGACACTCAGGGTCTGGGTCGTCCCCACGATTGTTGCGAATTCCGGCGTACCGACTATCTCCCATTCGCAACTTCAACGGCCGCCGTAATATTTCCACCTTCCTTTGGGCATTCCTACCTTTTTCCTCTATAAATTTATTTATTTTTTTTTACATGTTTCCATTTTCCCTTTAATTTTTACTCCCCCATCATCACCATACTACCCTTTTTCCATATTAACAACTACAAAAAATAATACCTACTAATAATTTCAATTTTCCCACTAATAAAGTTCCATTTATTAATTCCCACTAACAAAATTTCATTCTATTCATTTTCCCTAACAAAACCTAATTCCTTCCTTAACACTAACTAATTCCATTCCCACTAACAAATTTTATTTTTTTATACTAACAAAAATGAATTCACTAACAAAATTCCATCGCATGCCCAAATGCATCGTTGAAGTTGCTTATGAGATGAATGGGAGATCGACCACCCACGGCACCATTGGCTGCGTCGTGAGTCCTCGATCTTGGGTCTGCTGGAACCCTGAGTTCAAGTTCTCCCGGGCGCACGGAAGTATTCTTTTTGGGGTATCGGCAAAATCAATAGTTTTCGTAATGTACTCGCATGGGTGACACTTTACATTCAATCAAGCGATTCTTGGGGATGTAAATTGCCATATATGCAAGTCAATGGAAACTATTGTGATTGTCGATACGGACCAAAAGATGTGTGGGTAGCGGAATCGAAGTGTAATGAACTTCGATTACGTTACCCAGATGCGACAGCGGTAATTGGAAAAGAATTTGATTTGCGGGATCGGATGGGAGAAAGGTGAAATGTGAAAAGAAAGTGGTTGGGATTGGGGCAGTCAGGATTGGACGTGGGAAAGGAAGGTTGAACGCTTTGGGGAGTCAGGATTTGATTTGACAAAGAAGAGGGAGTTTTTTTCGGTTTTTGGTGAAGTGAATATTTGGCTGTTAAAGATAAAGGAGTTTTCTGTGTGGGATATAAGTGAGTTTTGGGGTTTTTAAAATTGGGAAAGAATTGAATAGACTTTTTTTTTTTTGAAGAAGTTTTAGTGACGAAGAGTGGAAAGATTGAAAAAGTGAGGGGAGTTTTGCATTTTGGGAAGAGAGGGGATTTGACTTTGTGTAGTGTGAAGAAAAGAAAAATTTTATTAATTTGAAGTGCGGAAAACGAAAATTGTGCGAGAAAAATAAAGATTTTGCTAATTTGGATTGCGGGAAGACGAAAATTGTTGTCAAAAGCTTGGGTTGAAATTTAGTGAAAAGAAAAAAAGACAGATTGGAGGAATCAATTAATGCGGATAAAAGTGGCCGTTACGTTTTTTTTTTTTTTGGTTTAGTGATTCTAAATTACAATTAATTTTCAGCGACCCCACGCTTCTTTTGCTGTATTGCACCGGGCGCTCGGAGTTCTACGGGGAAAGAAGTGAGTACAATTTTAGTTTTTTTCCTTTTTTTTAATATATTATCAAATAGTTTGATTATCATATTCTCCATAGTCTTGAATTATTTTATGTTGGTAGATTCTAATTTTTGTATATTGTTTCAAATTTCGAAAGGGGTTTTTAGTAGTTTTGTTTTATCTGATTTTCTTTTGTATACCTTGGATTTAAATTATAACTTGAAATAAAAACGGCCACAATGTTCTGAGAGAACAACTATTTTTCATTTCTCAATGTGACCTCCCCCTTTCCCGTCCTTTTCCCTATGTGCTAGTATTTATATGTCAGGTGGCTCAGCACGAGCAGAGGGTGCCCCGAAAGACTCACGACACGACTGAGCGCTAGCCGGCCTCAGTATGCCACCCCGGGCTACACACCCCTCTGCCAATATTTAATGTCTGCAACTGCGGTGACTTCCGTGGTTGTTACAATGTATATATACATATATATAGATATATATATGCAAGTATATATATATATATATATATATATATATATATATATATATACTGATATATCTGTTTTTTTCATTAATATGTAGGTTTTGCATAGAAACTAATTACATACTATTGTATTAAACGAGAAACAAAAGTTTGGTTTTTATTGAATCTTTTTGAAATCTTTCTTCCATGCAAGTATGATTTCAATGATTATGGAAGGAGATAAATTTTTACACTTACCAATTGAACTTCAAGCGCTTGATGGCGATGTATGACTTACCTTTAAATTCGTGAGCACTCGATAAGTCCAAAGGTTTGACCTGTAATAAAACTTTATGTGAATAACTTGAATACATAATACATGCAAATAAGTCTGCACCTACAATGTATGTACATATATAAATATATATATATATATATATATATATATATATATATATATATATATATATATATATAGATATGTATATATATATATATATATATATATATATATATATATATATATATATATATATATATATTGTCGCGTATTATGGTTCGCGGCCAATAATTTTAATGTTCCGGGAAGGTGAAAACGCAATGTCTTTTAAATTAAATTAAAAGAGTTTATTTAATTACCTAAAAATGCAAAATCACTTATTTAACTATTTCACAATTTTAATTTTCACTATCTTACAAGTCGTCTTTCAATATCGCTTTTCTATTCGCTCCACACTATCGCAGTTTTTACTATCGCGGTTCTAATGAATCCCCCCATTCATTTAGCTCGCCTCTATATAGGGTCTCAAGTCATTAAACCCAGTTCTCGTACATTGCCGAATTAGCGGGAACGTTCGAGCAGCGTAATGAATGGAGCAGTGACTCATTTTCAGATATTGATGCTTGGTGGGTTTTCGAGTATGTTCGTTTTGTTGATCATGATTAATGGGTTTTCGAGTACGTTCGTTTTGTTGATCATGATCTTCTTAGTAATTGTGACAGTAACTCGCAAAATTATTCGTGCATGTAACACTGCCTCCACCTTAGTTCTTTTCGCCCCGAAAAGATGTGTCGCCAGTTGTAGTCAATTCTCCCTGGAGGTAATATGGGGCAAGACGGTCCAGGTGCACGGTTTTCATTTTGGCTCTTGGCTTACGGTGTTCCTGTATGCGGTAGACGACGTCGTTGATTCGCTTTGTAACTCGGTATGGTCCCTCCCAATTATGTTGCAACTTTGGAGACCTACCCTTTCGCCGTTGCGGGTTATACAGCCATATCAAGTCATTTTGCTGGAAGCCAGTAGAATTTGCCTTTAGATCATACCTGGTCTTCATGCGGGCAGTAGCCGATTCGAGGTGTTTTCGGACTGTCCGACGTATCTGGTTCAATCGTTGCCTTAGCTCACTTGCGTACTCCGAGATCGTTTGGGGTTTCTTAGGGGGTGTTCTGAACTTTATACCAGCTGGTAGACGAATAGTCTTTCCAAAAATGACTTTGGGTGGGGCTTGGCCCGTCGATGCATGTTCGGCAGCTCTGTACGCCATCAAAAATAGTGGGATATGTCGGTCCCAGTCCCTTTGGTTCTCGTCAACCATCTTGGCTAGATGTTTATTGAGAGCGCCGTTGAAACGTTCGACCATTCCATCGGGTTGGGGATGCCACGGTGTTTTCCTCGATTTTCGTTTTCCTAGCAGCTCGCACATTTCGCCAAAAACTAGTGACTCAAAGTTTCGGCCTTAAGTCGAATGTAGTTAGCAAGGTACGCCGTACCTACTGACCCAATTTAACACTGGCTGTTTGGCTAGAGTAGTTGCTTCCTGGTTGGAAAGGGGGTAGACACCGGGCCATTTGCTGAAATATTTGGCCACAACCAGCGTGTATCGATTCCCCAATCCGGATTCAGGAAAGAGTCCTGCGATGTCAACAGCAATCCTTTCAAATGGTACCCCCACTTTGTAGGTTTGCATTTGTCCTCTCAGTTGTCGCTTTGGAACTTTGACGGAAGCGCAAATTTTGCATCTACGGCACCAGTCCGCTACGTCTTCTCAAACATGGAGCCAGTAGAACCTTCCCCGCAATTTCTCTAAGGTCTTGTTAACACCAAGGTAGCCTCCCGAGGATCCTTCGTGCAGCTCCTTAACCACATCGTGGGTTCAGCTTTTGGGAAGAATAGTTTGCATCCGATAGGAGCTGCCATCCGCCGTTTCCCATTTCCGCTTGAGTACGCCACCCTCCACCTGAAAGAAGTTCCATTGTGCCCAATAGCCTTTCAGGGTTGCGCCGTGCATTGAGACGTCTTTCCACTCAGGTCGCCCAGTTGTCTCCTTCCATACGAGCAATGGTCCGATGTCTTCATCGGTTAACTGGGAACTTCGAATCTCCTGCGGTGACCAACCTTCATCGGATTCGGCCGTTATCAATCGCAGACCAACGGGCGGCTCCTTTACTTCAATACGTCGGCAATGCTTACAATCAGCTGGACATGGACGACGAGATAGGGTGACAGCATTTCCATGAACTCCGCCCTTCCGATGAACAATTTCGTAGTCGTATGATTGCAATCTTTCTGGCCATATAGGTACTTGTGGTACTGCTTGGTGGCCTCTATTATAGGCAATAGCTCCTTCCTGGTTACGCAGTTGTTCATCTCACTTTTTGAGAGAACTCGACTGTAATACGAGAGGACTCTTTCTTCGCCATCGATCTGCTGGGAGAGTACAGCCCCAATACCGCCGTTGCTCGCATCGGCGTCCACTACAAACATTTTTCCGGGTTTCGGATAAGCCAGCACGGGTGATTCACACAGCTTCTCCTTCAAGGCCTCAAAGGCTACCTGGCATTGTTCATTCCAGACATACGGACGATTTTTCTCGACTAGCTGATGGAGACACTTAGCTATTTTGGCAAAGTCTTTGACGAATCTTCGATAGTAGGTCGTCAGACCCAGAAAACTTCGTAGTTGGCGGTTGTTATTTGGCGTTGGCCAGCTTTTCACGGCTTCAATTTTCTCAGGGCCTGTTTTGATCCTTTTTGCCGATACGACGTGTCCCAGGTATTTCACTTCAGCTGCAAAAAGCGTACACTTGTCGGTACTAAGTTTCAAATTCGCCAGCCGCAATCGGGAGAAAACTCTTCTAAGTTCCATACATGCTCTTCGAACGTTCTCCCGATAGCAATGATGTCATCTAGGTACACCAAGCAGGTTTTCCACGTTAGGCCACGTAGCATGTATTCCATCAGGCGTGGCTGGAGCATTGCAAAGCCCAAATGGCATCACCACGAATTGCCACAATCTGGTCCCAACTGAAAATGCGGTCTTCTCTCGGTCCTTCTTGTCGATTTCTACCTGCCAGTAGCCACTCTTGAGATCGAGTGTAGAAAACCATTTTGCGTCGGCCAAAGTGTCCATGATGTCATCGATGCGGGGGAGCGGGTAACTATCTTTCTTAGTAACGTCGTTTAGCTGCCTATAGTCGACACAAAACCGAGTGCTACCATCCTTTTTCTCTACTAAAACTAGTGGCGCGGCCCATGGACTGACAGAAGGTCCAATAACGCCTTGTTTTTCCATGTCCGAGATCAGTGCGCTCACTTCTCCTTGTTTGGCTATAGGAAGACGTCTTGGTGCTTGTCAAATTTTCCCTGTGTATCTATGACGTGAGTTACCACACTCGTTTGGCCTTGGACATCCGGGCTTGTTGAGAAGATGTCACTGTACTTGGTGACCAGATCAGAGGCTCGCTTGAATAGCTGCACTGGCAATTTGACCTGCTTCAATATTGCAGACGTGGATTCCCGGGCTTTGTCTGTGTCTTGCCTCCTTTTTCAATGATGGTCGTGAGTAGCTTCCAAAGAGATGATGGTGGAAACACGCTGGCAGCTGCCGATGACTTCTCCCGCTTTGATGCTCGTGGTTGAGTCTGCGGTGTTAAGGACTTTAACCGGCACGTATCCGTTCCTTATAGATCTTACAAGGCTTCGTCCTACAATCAAACTGCGCAATGCGGACGTCTTCGTTGGCTCTATTAGATAAGATCGGTGGTCTCCAGAATCACCATCAAGTTTAGCCCATACAATGCTTTCGGAAGAATTCGGTACATCAGTGTCGGTACATACTACTACATTCATCTTGGGAATTTGGACGCTGGGATCCTCCATCAATACTTCGACATTCTGCCACTTCAATACCCGTTTGCCCAAATCCAACGTGATTCCATGTGGTCGCAGAAAATCCATCCCGAGAATGCAGTCATCCATAATGTTCGCGACCAGAAAATTATGTCGGAACACAAGGTCTCCCAACTGTATCTGGAGGTTGACCTCTCCATGAACAGGTGCAGTTTCTCCCGTAGCTGTCCGTAGTGAGAAAATTCTGCCTTTGTGCAGTTGTCGCTGTCTAACTAGGTCTGGTCGGATAATCGATCGAGTTTCACCAGTGTCGATTGTTATGGTGCAATGTTCTCCGTCAACTTTTCCCCGGAAGTCCGCTCCTCCACGATGTAGTCTTGACACGGTGATGGTAGTGCTGGGGACATCGCTCCTCCTAGTCAACCTTTGCCTCACGAAGTTAACCCCGTCAGTTTGAAGGGCTTCCATTCTGGACTCCTGACTTGGTCTGGATTTCCTCCACCCTGGACAATAGCTCGATTTTCTTCGTTTCTTGCAATCTCCTTACAAATGCCCCTTCTCACCGCAATTCCAGCATCTAGGCGCACCATTTACCTGCAGGTCTTGCTCAATTTCCCCCCGCTCACACCTACACTCATAGTGACAGATGAGTGGAAGCCTGGGCAGTGGTACGGCTCACATTTTTCGCTGCCTCAAAGTTCAGACTATAAGCCAATGCGTCCTCAACCGTTTGCTTTTGGGCTAAACGCACGGCTGGTTGCAATTCCTGATCCTTTAATGCCCTGATTAATGCTTCTGTTGCTGCGTCATCTCGATGTTCTGGGTCGTACGCTGGGTAAGCCAAAAGTGCCAGTCGCTCAATGTGTTGGGCTAGTTGCTGTAAAGTTTCGCCAGACTTCTGCATCGGACGCCATAGCTGTAACCGATAAATCTGCTTTAGATGATCGTCTCCATAACGCATGTCGAGCGCATTCATTTTAGCAGCCGGGTTTGAGTGCAACTCAACGGGGATCGTCTGCAAAAGCTCAGCAGCTGGGCCTCTTAGAGCGAAAATTGATGAAGTTGCTCGTTCCTACTGATTCCAGTGATTTATCCTAGCGGCGGTTTCAAACTTGATTTTGTAAATACTCCAGACCGTTTGCCCGTCGAATATTGGTGCTTGCACATTTCTGGATGTGCTTTGCGCTGCGGTTATAAGCGGGGCTGGTGCGGTGATTACTACTGCCTTCGCTGCTTCCAGTTCCTTTTTCATGTTTTCCATCTCATGGTTGATTCCCTCCTCGACCTGGCTGACCTTTTCCTCGACCTGGTAAACCTTTTCCTAGACCTGGTCAACCTTTTCCTCGACGCCTTTAATTTGTTTGTTCAGATGACCGAGCTCCGCTTTTATTTCGGTTGACTGTTTCTCCAGCTTCTGTGTGATGTCTGCCTTGATGTCTGCTTTGATTTCGATTGCTTGTTGGTCCAGCTTCGCAGTTAAGTTAGATGACTGTTGTCGCGGCTCTTGCTGCATCAGCATCAACATTTGCATCAGCGCATGTTCTGGTTTCTTTGGTTTGGGTGTTTCTGCGTCTCCCTTAAGCTCCGCCACGGTGAATTCATTTATTTTTATTATTTCGGCGTTTATTTATCATTTTTTCCACCGATTTCCACGTTACATTTCACTATTGTACATTTTTTTTTATTTTATGTTTAAAAGTTTTTCACTTTCAAAATTTTCTTTCTCACTTCTCGACACCGCTGTCGCGTGTTATGGTTCGCGGCCAATAATTTTAATGTTCCGGGAAAGTGAAAACGCAAAGTCTTTTAAATTAAATTAAAAGAGTTTATTTAATTACTTAAAAATGCAAAATCACTTATTGAACTATTTCACAATTTTAATTTTCACTATTTTACAAGTCGTCTCTCGATTTGTACTTCAACTGTCCACTAAAATCACTTCACAATCAACGAAAATCACTTTACTACTTCTCGATCAATATCGCTTTTCTATTCGCTCCGCACTATCACAGTTTTTACTATCGCGGTTCTAATGAATCCCCCCATTCATTTAGCTCGCCTTTATATAGGGTCTCAAGTCATTCAACCCAGTCCTCGTACATTGGTGAATTAGCGGGACCATTCGGGCAGCGTAATGAATGGAGCAGTGACTCACTTTCAGATGTTGATGCTTGGTGGGTTTTCGAGTACGTTTGTTTTGTTGATCATGATCATCTTAACGATTGTGAAAATAATTGTGACAGTAACTCGCAAAATTATTCGTGCATGTAACAATATATATATATATATATATATATATATATATATATATATATATATATATATATACATATATATATATATATATATATATATATATATATATATATATATAATATATATATAATATATATATATATATATATATATATATCTGTATATATATATATATATGTATATATATATATATATATTTATATTTATACATATTTATATATTTATACATATTTATATATACGAGTTGTGTTCAAAAAGTATCGCGAATTTTGTTTCTTTTCAAAAATTATTTATTTATTCATGAATATCTATTTTGTCCCCTTCAAAGTAATCCCCATGAGATATTATACACTTGTGCCAACCGTTTTTCCAATCTTCGAAGCACTTCAAAAAATCATTTTTTTTAATCTTGTTTAGCTCCTCCTTCGATGCCGTCTTTATCTCGTCAACCGTAGCGTAACGTCGTCCTTTCATGGGCCTCTTCAGTTTAGGAAACAAGAAAAAGTCACAGGGGGCCAGATCTGGGGAATACGGTGGCTGCGGCATCATTAGTGTGTTTTTTTTGGCCAGAAAGTCGCACACAAGCAACGATGTGTGAGCAGGGGCGTTATCGTGGTGCAAAAGCCAATTTTTGTTCTCCCACAAATCCGGGCGTTTCTGGCGGATTGCTTCGCGCAAATTGCGCATTACTTGCAGGTAATATTCCTTATTGACCGTTCTTCCCTGTGGCAAGAACTCATGATGCACCACGCCCCTGCAATCGAAGAAAACTGTCAGCAAAACTTTCACATTCGACCGAACTTGGCGCGCTTTTTTCGATCTTGGTTCATGCGGCAGCTTCCATTGAGATGATTGAGCTTTGGTTTCCACATCATAACAATAAACCCACGATTCGTCACCAGTTATGACCCTCTGGAGCAAATTTGGTTCGTTGCGGACAGAGTTTAACATCTCATTAGCAATGTTCATGCGTTGCTGTTTTTGGTCGCAATTGAGCAATTTTGGTACGAATTTCGCGGCGACCCGTCTCATGCCGAAATCGTTGATAAAAATCGAATGGCACAAGCCAATCGATATGTTTAGGTCCTCAGCAACTTCTCTAACGGTGATTCGACGATTGGCCAATTTCATTTTCTCCACTTCATTAATTTTTTCGTCTGTTGTTGAAGTGCTCGGGCGTCCGGCACGCTCTTCGTCGTTCACATCTTCTCGGCCTTCTAAAAACATTTTGTACCACCGATAAACGTTGCTTCGGTCCAAGGTAGCTTCTCCGTATGCCACAGTCAACATTCGGAATGCATCCGCGAACTTAATTTCGTTTTTCACACAAAATTTGATACACGTTCTTTGATCCATTTTTTTGAATAAGTAAAAATCGAAGAGGATTGAAAACACGTGCAAGTAAAGCAACTATCACCAATCAAGTGAACATTCAAAATGGCCGAGCTTGTCGGCATAAGTGACAGACATGAGTACCAACATAACGCCACAATAAATCGAAATTCGAATATACGTAACCCGCGAAAATTCAAAATTCGCGATACTTTTTGAACACACCTCGTATATATATATATATATATATATATATATATATATATATATATATATATATATATATATATTTATATATATATATATATATACATATATATATATTTATATTCGTATATGGTTGTATCTAGATGCATATATAACTGTCGCGTGCCACGGTTCGCGGCCGAAGTAAAAGGTCCCGGGAAAGTGAAAACGCACTGTGTTTTAAATTAAGTTAAAAGTGTTTATTTAATAAGAATGCATAATTATGAATTTCATTATTTTACTTATGGCCCTTGAATTCCCTTTTTACTTGTGCTATCAATTTATTTTTCAAATATCTTCAAATATGTCACGAAAAACTTTTACTTCACTATCAACATCGCCCTCTTTTCGCGCTCTAGTCTTATCGGAGTTTTACTGTATCCACCATTCATTGAGCTCGGCTTTATTTCTCGTATAACGGCGAATGTTCTAGCGAAAACTATTGGGATGCTTGAGAAATGCTGAATACACGCAGTAACAGCACTTGTTTACTTTCATATATTGATCATGGATCTACTTGGTCCATTCTTGTGTTTTCGTGTACACACTTTTGACGTCATTTGTTTACTTTTCTTGGTTGCGTCTTTTCAATAAATGTTGATCATGATGTTATCAACAAAAATTGCAACAGTAGTTCGCAGAATTATGTGGACATGTAACAATATATACATATGTATAGGGTGGGCCAAATGCAAGTTTCTTTTTAAAAATGCAATAGAATGAACAATAATTAAATTTTTTACTTATATTTTGGCTTTATTTGCAAGAGCAAACCTTCCTGTTAGTTGTGAAATATAACTTCATCCATATGACGTGGCAGTAGGCCATCATATCAGCCCAATTTTCCAAGACATTATTGATGGTTTCGGGCCTTATCTGAGCAATAATTTGTTGAATATTCAATTTCAGTGCTTGAATAGTTTGTGGATGTTCCACATAACATTGATCTTTCACAGCGCCCCATAAAAAGAAGTCCAACGGTGTCAAATCGCAACTTCGAGGCGGCCAATTGACATCGCCAAGGCGGCTGATTACACGATTTCCGAATTTCGTGCGCAAAAGATCGATTGTTTGATGAGCTGTATGACATGGCATGCCATCCGGTTAAAACCAAAGGTCAGTCAAGTCCAAATCCTCAATCTACGGCCACAAAAAATCGATTATTATGCCTTTGTAGCGCTTCCCGTTGACCGAAACAAGATTTCCATCCTCATTTTCAAAGACAAATGGTCCGATGATGCCACCACCCCAGAATCCACACCACACTGTCACTCGCTGACGACGCATTGGCTTCTCGACAATCACGTGTGGGTTTTCCGAGCCCCAGATGTGGCATTTTTGTTTGCTCACATAGCGGCCGAGATGAAAATGTGCCTCATCAGAAGAGATGATTTTTTGAGAAAAATCAGCATCCAGTTCGAGCTGCTCTAATGACCAAACTGCGAAGCGATAACGAAGCACATGGTGATTCGGCTTCAATTCATCATTCATTTCAACATAATTTCGAGGGGGAAACAGCTGTCTGTGTCAAAATAGCCTATGATTGAAAAAGAAACTACTATATGGCCCACCCTATATACCAGTATAGATATATATATATATATATATATATATATATATATATATATATATATATATATATATATATATATATATATACACATATATGTGTATATATATATATATATATATATATATATATATATACATATATGTATATATATTTATGTATATATGCATACACACACACATATATATATATATATATATATATATATATATATATATATATATATATATATATATATATATATATATATATATATATATATGTATATATATGTATATATATATATATATATATATATATATATATATATATATATATATATATATATATATATGTATATACAGTTAGACAAAAAAGTCTCCGTACGGTGCTTATTTTTCTGTATAAGTAAGAATACCGTTCAGATATATCAATATTTATTTTAATTGTAGTAATAAATATGTTTTCTATGAACTCATAATTACAAGATACAACAAAAAAAAAAATAAAACTTATTCATTCGTTTCGATATAGTAGTTCAAACTGGTAAATTTATCAACATTTAACATCAAAAAAGTCTCCGTACGATATTACATCTTAATAAAATTATAAGAAAAAGGAATTTTGTAAAAAAATTTTTAGTACTTAGTAGGATTCCCCTTAGCTTTGGTGACTGCTGTCAATCGTCTGGGCATCGGAGACTAGTTTGGATGTTATTTCGGATCCTATAGAGTTCCATTCTTCCTGAAGTTTAGCTTTAAGCTGTTGCCTGTTTTTTATTGCGTGTTTGCGTACTTTACGCTCCAATTTATCCCACAAATGTTCTATTGGGTTTAGGTCGGATGATTGTGATGGAATGTGTAGTTGCTTGGGTACATTATATAGTCGCCATTCCTTAACAATCATTGATGTATGCCTAGGATCGTTGTCTTGTTGGAAAATGAAATCACTTCCCATGCCTAAAGCTGATATGCTTTCGCGCAAACTCGTTCTAAGAATGTTTAGGTAATCTCAATGAAGTGCAATTTCCCAACTCCTCAAGCTGCCATACACCCCCAAACCATTACATTACCACCGTCATGCTTGACTGTTGAAATTACATTTTTTGAATTGAATTCCTCATTTGCTTTTCGCTAAACAATCAATCAGATTGCTTTGCGTAATCTGATCCAAATATGCTGAATTTACTCTTGTTGGAAAATACAACTCGATTCCAGAAATTAGAGTCCTTATTTTGGTGCATTTTCGCAGAGTCTAATCTCTCCTTGCGATTAAGTTTAAAGACCAATGGCTTTCGACCATGGAAATTACTTTCCCGTAGAACATTTCTAATGGTTTCATCACTTACCGTTATATTAGTCTTTTCTGACCTCGTCTGCTATTTTACATGCGCTGATTCTAGGATTACGCTATATCGCTTAAACTTTTTGGCCGTCCTGAACGGGGATTACTTTTGAATGCAAAGCATTGTTTAAACAATTTCGTACGGAGACTTTTTTGATATAAGATTTTGTAAAATTCACTAAATTGAATTACTATCTATTAAGAAATGGATAAATTTCTGCATTTATCCCTGAACTTTGTAACAAAAGAGCTGTAGAAAACATTGCAATCATTAAAGTAAAAAAATATTGAATTACATGAGAGATGTTCATGAAAATCAAGAAAAAGTAGCGTCGTACGGAGACTTTTTTGTCTAACTGTATATATATATTTATATATATATATATATATATATATATATATATATATATATATATATATATATATATATATATATATATATATATATATTGGGTGCGTACGGTATTTGAGGACATTGTTTTATTTTCAGATAAGAAATGGCGGACTACAACATCACTCAAGAAATGAAGAGACATGCTGTCATCGTCGCTATATGTGCAAGCCATACAGATTTAGAGATCTCTAATTTTCTTAACTGCGCCCGTTCATTGAATCAGAAGCATCAGGAATCGGTTGCAAAACGCAAAATGCACGACCAACGTTCTGACATTGTCCGAGCTGCAGAATTTTTAGAGCAAGTGGAAGCGATCATAGACGAGGACCCTTCAAAATCAATGAGGGTCCTTGCGAGTGAGCTTCATGTTTCTGAGCGCCTTATTCGTAGAGTTGTCTACGAAGACCTTCGGTATAAGTCTTACGTAATGCGCAGAAGACAGTTAATGTCGCAACGAACAGGAGAACAGAGAGTTCTCCGATCAAAACGTCTTTTAAACAAATTCAAACATCCTGAGGCGCCCAAAATGTTATCGTTTTTTTCCGCCGAAAAAAAATTTGACCAAGATCAAAAGATCAATCGCAGAAATTACAGATGGCTATGCTCAAATCCTACGGAGGTTCCTGTCGTTTTAGGTGTTGTCAGCAACG
Source organism: Odontomyia ornata (assembly GCA_963969285.1). NCBI lineage: Eukaryota > Metazoa > Arthropoda > Insecta > Diptera > Stratiomyidae > Odontomyia > Odontomyia ornata. The sequence goes on along the minus strand of OZ017743.1, from coordinate 5,097,676 downwards.
AAGGACATGTAATGCCACCACACTTTTTTACTCAAGGACTTCTTGTGAACTCTACTGCATACATCGAGGTTTTGGAGACGGTAGCGAAACCCTGGATAGACAATGTAAGCGGAGGCAGATCATACACTTTTCAACAAGACTCTGCTCCTTCACATAAAGCGATGGCGACATAAGATTGGATGACCGAAAATTTTTATGATCACATAACATCGAACCTATGGCCACCTAGCTCCCCAGAACTTAATCCTTTGGATTATTACGTATGGGACGTTATTGAGCGTGAGACCAATAAGCGTCCTCATAATACCACTTCTTCGCTGAAGACTGCTATTAACGCCGTGATGGTCGATATGAACAAGGAGCATTTGATTCGGGCATGTAATCGTTTCCAGATCCGAGCCGAAGAGGTTATTGCTGCTAATGGCGATTTTATTGAATAACTTTATAGCCATGTATTAATTTAACGTTGTATAAAAAATTCCTGAAATTTCATTAAATTTTGTTAAAAATACAAGCAAATTAATTTTACTCCCAAGTTGTCCTCAAATACCGTCCGCACCCTGCATGTAGATAAATATATATGTATATATATATATATATATATATATATATATATATATATATATATATATATATATATAGTTACATGTCCAAACGATTCTGCGAACTACTGTCGCGATTGTTCTCGCAACTGTTAATAACAGCATGATCAACATCGATTGAAAAGAAGCAAACGAGTGATCTCACTTGAATATCCCTGGTAGTTTTCGTCAGAGCATTCGCCAATATACGAGAAATCGATTGAATGACTAGAGACTCTATATAAAGCCGAGCTAAATGAATGGGAGAAAGAGAGTAATAGGAAAACTGCGATAGTAAAAACTGCGACAAGAGAAGAGTGCAAACTAAAGGCGATTGTGATTGATAGCGAAGCAAACGATTTTCGTGATTTATTTGAAGACAGTTGAAACATAAATCGATAGACAAGTGAAAAGTAAATTAAAATGTGATTTGTAAAATGGTGATATTAATTATTGTGCATTCTTAGTAAATAAACTCTTTTAACTTAATTTAAAAGACAGCGCGTTTTCACTTTCCCGGGAGAGATTGAAAATTTTGAAAGTGATTGAAAATTTTGAAAGTGAATACTTTTAAACATTTTTAAAGTGAAATCTAACGTGGAAACTAGTGGAAAACATAGCCGAAGTAATAATAATGCCACGAAACTTATATTTAAAAATTAATGAACTGACCATGTCGAAGCTTAAGGGAGAAGCAGAAATACCAAAAGCAAAGGAACCAGAAAATCCGCAGATGCAAATTTTGATGCTGATGCAGCAAGCGCAGGGACAACAGTCATCCAATTTAACAGCGAAGCTAGACCATACGCTGGACCAACAAGCATTCGAAAGCAAGGCAGACATCACACAGAAGCTGGAGGAGCAATCAACGAAGCTAGACCAATAGGCAATCGAAATCAAGGCAGACATTCAAAAACAGTCAATTAATTTGAAGGCAGATTTGCAAAAACAGTCAACCGAAATAAAAGGAGCCCTCGGGAGGCCACCTTGGTGTTAACAAGACCTTAATGAAATTGCGGGAAAAGTTCTACTGGCTCCACGTTTGAGCAGATGTAGAGGACTGGTGTCATAGATGTACGATTTGCGCTTCCGTCAAAGGTCCGAAGTGACGACAGAGAGGACAAATGCAAGCCTACAAAGTGGGTGTACCGTTTGAAAGGATTGCTGTTGACATCGTAGGACTCTTTCCTGAATCCGAATGGGGAAATCGATACACGCTGGTTGTGGCTGATTATTTCAGCAAGCGGCGCGAGGTCTACCCTATTCCCAACCAGGAAGCAACTACTGTAGTCGAATAACTAGTGTTAAACTGGGTCAGTAGGTTCGGCGTATCTTGTGAACTACATTCGGATCAAGGCCGAAACTTTGAGTCACTAGTTTTTGGCGTAATATGTCAGTTTTTGGGAATACAGAAAACGAGGACAACAGCGCTGCATCCCGAATCCGATGGAATGGTCGACCGTTTCAATGGAACACTCCATAAACACCTGGCTAAGATGGCTGTCGAGGACCAAAGGGACTGGGAGCAGCGCATCCCATTATTCTTGATGGCGTATAGAGCTCTCGAACATGCATCGGCGGGCGAAGCCCCAGCCAAAGTAATTTTTGGAAAGACTTTTCAGCTACTGGCTGATATAAAATTCGGAACACTCCCTGAGAAATCCCGAACGATCTTGGAGTACGCAAGTGAGCTAAGGCAACCGTTGAACCAGATATATCGGACAGTGCAAAAACACCACGAATCTGCTACTGACCGCATGAAGACCAGGTATGATCTAAAGGCAAATTCTAGTGGCTTCCAGCAAGGTGACTTGGTGTGGCTATATAACCCCCAACGGAAGTTGCAGCATAACTTGTAGGGACCATACCAGGTTACAAAGCAAATCAACAACGTCGTATATCGCATACAGGAACACCGTAAGCCAAGAGAAAAAAAGGAAAATCGTGCACCTGGACCGTCGAGCCCCATATTACATCCAGGGAGACTCAACTATAACTGGCGACACATCTTTTCGGGGCGAAAAGAACTGAGCTGGGGATAGTGTTATATATCCACACAATCCTGCGAATTACTTTCGCAGCTGTTAATAACATCATGATCATTGAAAGGAAGCATGTACTCGAAAGCAGAAGAATGCAGCAAGTTGATCCATGATCAATATCTGAAAGTGACGTAACTGTGAATATTCAGAATTGCTCGAATATCCCAGGTAGTTCTCATCAGAACATTCGCCAATATACGAGAAATGGATTGAATGACTAGAGACCCTATATAAGGTCGAGCAGTTATTTTCAATGTTATCCGTCAACTTTACCCGGAAGACATAAGTCTGCTTCTCCACAATGTAGTCTTGACACGCTGATGGTGGTGCTGGGGACGTCTATCTGCCTAGCTACCCTCTGCCCCACGAAGTTGGCTCTTACATATTTCCCGACCCATTCTGGGCTCCTGACTCGGTCTAGATCTCCTCCTAGCTGCACACCCTGGACAATAGCCTGGTTTTCTTCGCTTTTTGCAATTTGTTTGCAGGTGCCCCTTCTTTCCGCAATCGCAGCATTTAGGTGCATCATTTACCTGTGGCGCTCGCTCAATTTCGACGCGCTCACACCTACACTCGTCTGTCACTACCTCGCGAAACCGAATAGTTATTTCCAATGCATCAATCGTTTTGTGTTTAACGAAGAAATAGTTCGAGCTGTCAAATTGCGTTATGGAAAGATTTCATTGTGGGCAAGGTTATTTACCACGTAGCGGAAAGGGGCATTGTGGTTCAAACTTAAGATTTAGCCATCCGGAAATTCGATGTACGGTGAAAGTGCTTATAAAAGATTTTACTTCAAAAATGTACCCACGCGTATTAAGGCTGTTTCAACCCAGTTCTTTCTAGCGACATGTAGTTCCAGGCGGTGTCACCTAAAGCAATCCAATAAGTGTCCAAAAACTCCCTCTTAAAGGCTGGTAAAGAGCTTCCTTAGAAGGAAAATATAAGGATGCTCTCCGCGAAATCGCGTGAGCTGTCAAAGCTGATGCTATCCAAGCGACTATAAGAAGAAAAAGGCCAACCTGATTCGGTGGTCGGTTCGGCATCTAGGTTCCCATATATATATATATGTATATATATATATATATATATATATATATATATATATATATATATATATATATATATATATATATATATATATTTATATATATATATATATATATATATATATATATATATATATATATATATGTATGTATATAGATACATATATAGATATATATATATATATATATATATATATATATATATGTATATATATATATATATATATATATATATATATATATATATATATAGATATATAGATATATATATATATATATATATATATATATATATATATATATATATTTATATTTATATATATATATATATATTTATATATATATATATATATATATATATATATATATATATATATATATATTCAGTATCATATGTAATCTCAATCTCAATATTTGACATATGACTTGAACGGTTCGGTTTTTGGCCTTTCTGTCAATCTGAATATAACGGTTACTATGAGAAGAAAAATTGACTTACACCAAGATCGATTGACGGCACCACATGAGTTAAATGACACTTTCACTTTTTTTACGAAAACAGAAATCGATTGGAAATTTATAAGCACTTTTAATTATTGAATGTCAAACGTGAAACACTTTTCGAAATTTATAATTAACTGTTAGAATATTAAGAGTAAAAAACTCGAACGCATCCATTGTTATGCTTTCTGATCGAGAACCAAGAGCAAAGTGGTCGGTCTCAATCAATATCACAACCCAAACTTTTCTGTTCAATTCACTTGTTGAATGCAATAACACGTTGCAGGTTTCAAAGATTCTAGCTGATCTGCTAAGTAGATCAAAGTCTGCTTTATATCCCATCATTAGAAACTACAACCGGAAATATTCGCAGTAACGAAGAGGAAAATCTTTCACTTTTCTTAGGAAACGTTAAAAATTCACCTAGGCGAAATATCTACCGACCTGCCTAATATAGAAAATACATACATATGTTTGATCACCGCCTATTGCTGTAATGACAATGTGAAGAAAAATCGTCAGGTCTTCTATTTCCCGCGAGTACTTATATGGACCCTGGGGTGCAACTAAAATATTAGCTTCAAATCCCAGCTCATGATTCCATAAAAAATTCAAAATATTTTTAAACAATTTCCGTAAGAAAGAAGGTGATTATTTTCATCCGTATAACTTTTGGGCAAGGTTAGATAAAATGATTCAGTTTTCGCTTTTTTTTGTGGTAGGGAGGAGAATGCCAGTTACGCACTGAGTGTGGGACTCCCATGCGCGACTGGACTACCCACCATACACCTCTCCTGTCAACCTGAGAACCCAGCCTGGAACAGTTTGTTATGCCGTGAGACGCCTTCAAGCTGGGGAGTCTCTTTTCTAGCGGGAGGAGAGAGGGGAAGAGGAAGTGTCAGAAAAGCGATCCCCCAGCCCCAGCGCCCCCGGCTGCTGTTAGTCCCTTTTATATTTTAAGACTGCCCGACCATAATGTGCCACCTGGTTCCATTTGTCAACCGATTCGAGCATCACCGCAACTATATTATCCGGGGTGAGCTCTCCCATCTCCCTGTAGGGTTCCCTTCGCAGCCTGACCCATTTTGTGCACGCAAAAAATGCGTCAAAGGCATTGTCCTCCTCTCCTGGGCAATACCGACAATCGGGGGACCGTGACTTACCGATCTTGTGCAGGTAAGACTGAAAATACCCACGCCCACTCAAAAGCAGCGTCAGATAGAAGTCAGTCTCACAATGCCTTCGATTTAGCCACGTTCTCACATCCGGAATAAGGCGCGCAGTCCACTTTTCCTTCGTGCAATTGATCCAAGACTGCTGCCAATCGTTGAGCGAGCACTGTCTCTCCTCGCGGACAACCATCTCCCTCGCATCCTCGTTTCGGCGCAAGCAAATAGCGTGGCGCTCTCTAGCAAGGAGGGCGACAGGTATCACGCCTGCAATAACCCTCACCGCCGGATCAGAGACTGTTGGCTACGAGTGCTCCTCTTCTCTGTACCTGTGCCAAACGTTTTCGGTAAACCTCCTTACTGAGAGCGTCGCCCCAATCCTCTGCTCCGTACAGTAGCACTGACCCTACAGCACTCATCAAGAGGCGTCTTTTTGATGGGCTGGGTCCCCCTACGTTGGCCATAAGTCGACTCAGAGCCGATATTCCCGAAGCAGCCTTCTCAGCCGTTGCCCTGATTTGCTCAGAGAAACTCATCTTCGAGTCGATCAGTAGCCCCAGGTACTTCACCGCTGGCTTCGATTCGATCTGTATATCTCCAATACTGATCATCCTTACTCTAAGGATTCTCTTTTTTGTCAAGATGACCACTTCGGTTTTCTCCAGTGCTAAACTGAGCCCGCGAGCAGTCATCCAGTCCCTCACTCGGCGCATTAGCATACCTAGCCTAAGTTGCGCTTGTTCAACGGTGCGTCCAGCGACCAGGATCACAACATAATCCGCATAGCCGACCAAGCGCGATTCATCTGGCATCTCAAGTCTCAGTAGCCCGTCCTAAGACATGTTCTAGAGGTCCGGACCAAGGGTAGATCCATGGCCAACACCCGATGTAATTTCCATCCTTCATTAGCCCTGTGTCGCGTCGTAGAGCAGGCTTCGGTCCTTTAGGTAGTTCCTCAAAAGCCGTATAAGATATTTTCCAGCGTATCCAGAATATCCACCCATCTAGCGGAGTTGAAGGCATTCCTGACGTCGAGTGTCACCAACAGGACGATCCGTCGCTTGGTGCGACTATATGCCTCTGCCTTTTGGACCGCGCTCCCCACCTCTGCAATCGCATCAATGGTAGAACGTCCTGCTCTAAAGCCGTACTGCCAAAGAGATAGGTCCCCAGCACCACGAATCGCGTCAGTGAGTCTTCCCTTGTTGAGTTTCTCTAGCACTTTCTCAGCCGTGTCTAGTATGCATAACGGGTGTTATGCAGTCGGCGATTTGGGATTTCCCTTCCCCATGCTGATCAGCACAAGCCTCGCCACCTTCCATCGTACCGGGAAAACCCCGTCCCGTAGGCAAGCGTTGAAAGTACTGAGCAGCAAGTCAGGACAATGGTGATATACAAGTTGCAACACCTCAGCTGGAACACCATCTGGACCTGGAGCCTTCCTCGCTTTCAATGAGAGGACTGCCTCTTCCAGTTCCAGCTGTGTGAAGAGTGGGCACTCGACTGCTGTTTCACAATGGACAGCGTCAACACGGACGGGATGGGCGGGGAAGAGTCCCCGCACTATCGCGTCCATCTTTTCCGCATCATGTATACAAGGCTTCCGTCGGGCACCAAGCTTCCGCATGACCAGCTTGTCGCCAAGGCCCCACGGATCCTTGTTCACATTGTCCACTAGGTCTTGCCAGCAGCGAGCCTTGCTACTGTTGATCAGTTTGCGAAGGTATTTCCTGGCCGACTTATATGCTGCCACCCAGTTGCATGCCTCGTCACCGTTCCGCACCCGTTGGGCCTCACGCCGAGGCTTGTGACACTCCCTTTGTTGTTCAGCGATTTCAGTTGACCACCAATACACTAGGGGCTTGCCGTTCCGGGGTCTTCGACGTGGCATACAAGCGCAGCAAGCAGTCGTAATGATGCTCATAGTAGAGTTCACCACGTTTTGAGCGGCCAGTTCTTCCGTCCCCTCAAAAGCTCCCTGCAGCGGCTCACCTGCTGTGAGCACCTCGACGAACCTCTCGACGTCCATCCTTCCGATGTTCCATCCAGTTGTAGAAAGCCGTTTAGTACGACGAGGGCTGTCCTGGCGGCCATTTCCAGGATTCGTTTTCCCCGCGGATTTTTTCTTAGGTTGCGCTTGAAGATAATGTACATCCAAAAGCGGCAAAGTGCAAATTCAATTAGTTAAAGTATTTTGTCCCCGGCTTTCACCTCGTTCTGTGTATTTATTCCACATTGCTGAAGTTGCATAGTTTATTAGTTTCTGGTTGCTTTTCAATTATCACGGAATGCAAATAGTACGACCTAGAAAGACAACTATCACTCGATTACTATTTGATATACTCATATGTTTTGGTTGTAATTACTAAGGTTCCGTGAAATGGGTGTCATTAATTTTGCGATTGGTTAATGGCCTTATAGTTAGAGACATGTACTACAGATATTAATAGCTCCTACCAAAAGGTACTCATGATGTAAAAACTTCATTTTGGTATTGTTTTACGACGTAAAGGAGAGAGGGCAACGAAGCGAGATCAGTGATTAATGCGCCGTATACTAGCGTAATTTCCAGTCAGGGTAGTGTCAAACAATCAGAGAGGAGAAAAAGAACGGCGACATCAATCTCCCGATAATCCTTATACTTTCTGGGATATTGAAGTGCCGGAAATACCAGAAGTACCCGAGGTTTGGACACTGGGTATGGATTTCCAAAGGAGAATCGCAAGACATTGGTTTGCTACAAGTCAGCGCTGAGATACGAAACAACTTTTGGCAACAGGACAAACCAGGATCTAACCTAAGCTTGAAGAATAGTTACAAGCAGCAGAGCAAGCAAGGCTCCGAAATATAAACAACCGATCTGGAAAAACTTTGCTTCACAGCTAGCGGGAAAACGGCATGCGCCGGCAACTTCAGAAGAGGCAACTATTGCGGGCAATTCAGGAAGATGGCAGAAGATGGCTCTAACAAGCCACAGCAAAACTTTTGTTAGAATGATGGCGGCCCAACGGAGTACTGTGCATGCAAGCATCTTGGAAGAAATGCTTAAGTACATGGATGACAACCCGGGCAAACCCTTGCTACCTTTGGCAGAGTAAGATATTTCAGAGGCGTTAAAATCCTCAGCTGCATCCCAACGGTAAGGTTACTGTCTTTAGAATCGACAGATAGTACCCTGGAGCTACGGCAGCGACAGAATCCAAGTAAACCAATCGATAGCTGAAAGGTGTTAATGGCAAACCAACCATTAGATTAATAACGCGGCATATGACATCCTCTATTCTTGAAAATGTCCTGAGGATGTTAACTCCTCAATTTTTTACTTAAAAAGCAAGGTGAGATAGACAGGAATGTAAACTTTGACAAAAAAAGTTGAATAAAGTTTGCTTTGCTATGCGATTTTTCTCATGGTTGTAAAGTTCAATACTCATAGACGTTGTCAACATCCTATAAATCCAACTATTGTAGCTTGCCATTTTTATTGCATGGGAGTAGTAGGATGTCGCCAGTATCAATTTTTGGGTGTTAATTGCTTTCCTGTGGATTCTAAACTCAATGGAAGCTCTCGCAAGATCCCAAGTAAAGTTAAAAAAGCTAAAGGAGAAACACTTCGCCAATTTTATGAAGAACAGCGTAAAATAAAAGAGTGTGCACTATCAATCAACAATTGATCGTCTCGAAAAGCAATTGAGAGCTTTTAGAATTCAAAGGTAGTGTTCTCCAGCAATAGAATACACAACACTTATGTGTACGGAATGAGTATCTCGTGAAATCCAAAGCCACCGAGATCGCTAACAGACTCTGCTAAGCCCAGCATGTAATTCCAAAAAAACAAACGCCGAGTCCAACGAGGTGGACGACACGACCAAGGGTCTGAAGGCAGCGCTAAATCTGCTCAACAATTGATGTCGAGGGTTGAATACCAGCAGCATCAAGTAGATGCGCTATTCAAGCAAAAACGAGGTCTCGACGGGATAAGTGATAACCTTCGGACAGAACTAGAAGACTATGAACAGTCCCTCCAATGAGAGTTGTATGAAGCAGTTAACGAGGAACTCCAAAATGCTGTTATCACGCTTCAAGAGCTTATGATGCTCAACGAATAACCTGCCCAAATAAAGCTAGAGGGTTAGCCCAGAGAGCAAGCAAACCTACCAAAAATTATGTTGGAAATCTTCACCGGCAAGTATCTGCAATGGAAAAAATGCAAGAGCTGTGTGACACACAAAAGATGTTCCATCTGGCCACTAGTCTGCGAGATGAAGCCAGTATTCTCGTACAACATCTGCCCATTTCCGCCAGAAACTATCGACCTCCGTTAACAATATGACAACAAGAGGTTATTTGTAACCGGCTATCTCAACCAATTCATCAAGCTGAATCCGATAACTCGATTAAGCAACTACATGACACTATAAAAGAAGTTGGATAAGACCGCCCATGCTTTCCATGAACAATCTCTGGCCAATCCAAAGTCCGTGGACAAACTTGACAAGCTATTGGCATTTCTTCACTCTAAATGCGAAGTATGTTAGATCAACGCACTTTTCGTGTAGTCATTTCAAACATAATTAAAAGTGTACTCGTACTACGTGTTTTCTCTTAGCAGACATAAACGTGTTGTTTAACACACTTTCAGTGTGTTCCTTTGAGAATAACACATTTTGAAACGTTAAAGTGCGATCTTTTCAAGCATGTTCAAAACGACTACACGTAATGTGTGTTTATAGTACTATGCATTTACAGTGTTGAAATGATATTTCAGCATTTGGCAGCCTTGAGACCGATATCCACAATCTTTGAATACAAACCAACCAAAACGTGAGCAGCCGAGTTAGTACCTTCTGAAGCTTCGCACTCCAGGAATATTCAGCCAACAAAAGGACAGGCAATGTTCACAAAAACAAACTGTTACAATTACTTGAAGCTAGAGGGTTCCGCAAACACCTGTGACAGAGGAACCTACACCAATTGCAATAAAAAGCACAATAAACTATTGCATCGCGATACAACTGGCTGGCACAACTTTCAAGGTGGCTTAAGTGGGGAAACATAACAACCAACGCACTTATGTGCTACTGGGCACGGTGAGCAACAGCATCAAGGCAGCAGGTAGACAGACAGTTTAATGTCAAGCGCTGCTAGACTCAGGATCGGAAATCAACGGTGAATAGCCACAAAGTTCCAGCTTAAGACTACAAATGATCTAACAAATGAACAAAGGCAAGGTTGCCTAGAAGGGAGCATACATCCAACTGGAATTTCCTGTCACGCTGTGTGAACTACAGGTGGAGACATACATCATTCCCCAAATCATCGCTGATCAGCCCTCACGGTTCATTGATATTGCATCGTGGAACCAACCTGGTTATATCAATCTTGCTAACTGTACATTTAACGTTCCCAGAATTCTATTTCGATGCAGTCAATGTTGGCTGCATTAAGTATTCGGCTGAACCGCGGCACGCAAGATAATGTGCGCCAGCCCTACTTCTTGCCTCCTCTCCGCAAAGGAAAGGGTTAACCTAAGCCAGCAGATACGACAATTTTGGAAAGTGAATCTGGAGAATCTGGAATCATCAACACCCGACTATTCTAAAGCGGAGCCGTTTTAGGAGATATACTAGATGACGACAACGAAAAAACGCAGTGGCGGATGGTTAATCGTGAGGCTTCCAATCGCACAACGAGCTGCAGAAATGAGTTTAGGAGGCAAATACGTCAGCTAACATTACTTCCAATACACACTGGGCATGACTCATCCCAATGTATATTACAAACGTGAAACGAAGCCTCAACCATGTTTAGGAAATTATCAGAACCTAGCACAAGTCAACCCTCAGCTAGCACCAGTAAATCGGGAACGAAAAAGAAGTAGAAATTAGCTAATGGTCTATTAACCCTATTATTAGTACTGTGTAGCACATTTCTCGGCAAGAGAGTAAAGGTAGTCCGAATAACTGCCATCAACATGAACCGGGCTCATACTTTGAAAACATCCGCTCAGCTTTACTCATAAATAATGAGCGGCCCATGATCGCCTATTTCAACATAACTAAATTTTGGAAAGAACACGAGCTAAGTACAAAGGAGGTAGACAACTTACAGATTCTATGCACCCAAGTCATGCAATAAGTACACTGCAATGTAACCGTTGAGCATTTCAACATTAGACTAGCTCAAATCGCAGTGAAACTCCGCTGTAGACAGTCCCAAGCCCGTTTGAGAAAAGAAGAGGGCTTTCCTGAACCCCCTGAAAATCTACTCACACTCCATTTAATATGCATATACTCGTATTGGAGTAGTCTAACTTCGGGAAATATACTATACGATGAAGAGAGGTCAAAGCTATATTCATACCAAAGGTTGGTAGAAATTATGCTACCAACCCAAAGGCATGCGGATCGATTAGCTTAGCATCGTTTGTATCTAAAACGATGGAGAAATATTGGACAGTTATATAAGGACAACGACACTTACGAGCCATCCGCTGTACCCTAACAAACATGAATACAGGATGGACATATCTACGGAGACCGCACTCTATGCACTAGCAAGATAGATCAAAAAGTCCATGAGGCACAACAAAATCGCTATAGGGGTATTACTATATATCCGCACAACACGAGGTAATCTATAAGGGAGGGTTTTACCACCACTATTAAGGACACTTATGGCTGTCAATATTCTGAAAACGTAATCTGAAACACGCATAATATGTCACTCATACTCGGACGATATCACATAACATTGTGTGAAATTATGCAAAGAGCACTGCGTAGTGTAAGTAGTTGACACCAACAAAACTTTTTGAACTTTATTCTGGTAAAACCATGCTGTTATTAAGAAGTGGAAACAAGAGGAACTTCGCACCATAAGCTTAAACGAAGTGGATCAAGAATTGAAGAGATAAATTAAGTATTTCGGAATCGATCTGGATAGTAGGCTCACGTGGAATCAACATATTGAAGCGGTAACAAGATAAGCCACAGAGCCCTGGTGGTGGGTAGGAACAGTGCAGGCAATGCATGGGGCTGAAGCCCGAGAATACGGCGTTGGATATTTATAATGATGGTGAAACCGATCATTACTTATGGGGCTATCGTCAGGAGCACACAACGGTGTCAAGTCTGGCCTGTGTCTGAATCACGGAATAAATGAGGGCGTGCCCAACAGCGACACTCGAAAACGCACTAAGTTTATCATCCCGCCGCCTTGAGATAGAACAGAAATCTAGATCCACAACGATCAGGATATTCTATTAAATCAAATTTGTCAAGCTATTTCCATCGATCAGATGTTTGATAACATGGTGACATAGCAACAAGCTGAGCAACGAGAAGAATTTGATCCCTGAATTTAGTGTGCATCTCATAGAGCTACATGCAAGCAAGTGGTACACAGACGCATCTAAAGCTACTACTTCTAATATGATTCACGAATGTTGTACAAAACTCAACTGAGGGAGAACAAAAAGATTATTCTGTACTGGGTGCCAGGGCACGCATGAGTAGTAGGTAACGAACAAGCAGACCTCTTAGCGAAGGAAAGATTACAGGCGACAGTTGTCGGCCCTGAACTCTTGAGTGCGGTTGAAAATTAAATTACATGAAAACATCTGAAGGAATAAGTTGCTAGCAAACGCGATAAACTCTAGTGAAGTCATCCAAAGCTCAAGACATAGAAGGTTTTCCTTAATTCCTATGATGAGAAAACGATTTGAATTGTGAATCAAACTAGGAAAGAATCAGTATAGGATCCTTGCAGGATTTCTCACGGGATATTGTAAACTCCAAAGACATCTTCAGAAAGTGAAGCTCAAGCAGAATGGAAAGTTTAGGTTCTACAGATTTCCAAATGGATTACTAGAACATCTTCTTACGTACTGCGGGGCTTTATTCCGAAGCAGAAGAGTCTGGGAACTTACTGCCAGCGAAGGAGCATCTTGGATTTCAAGAGCCAGTGAAGATCATACATTTTGTATGAAAGGTGGGTATGATCTAGGAGCTCTAGATAACTCAATGAGAATGTGGGCACAATGAATGTTTGAAGGACAAAACACCAAATTCATAAAATCCACAATCAACGATCATCAATGAAAACATTACAAATGTGGCCAAATCGCTATTTGGAGCAATGGAATCCAAATACGTAGAACAAATGGCTAAGATAATCAAAGAGTCGTATATATATATATATATATATATATATATATATATATATATATATATATATATATATATATATATATATGTAAATGTATATATATATATACATATATATATATATATATATATATATATATATATATATATATATATATATATATATATATTTATATATATATATATATATATATATATATATATATATATATATATATATATATATATATATATATATACACCTTTTTCTTCCTAGCCCTACAGCGATTGAGCCTACTCTTCCTACAATAAGCGCCGCCAACTGTCTTGGTCCGTCGACCACGTCCTCCGATGTCGAAATCCGAGCAGCGATGAACTGTCTTCGTCGACTGAATTGGACCAGCGTTTCCGCGGTTTCTCAACTGGTCTCCGGCCTTCAGTTCTACCAACGAATACCCTTTTGTGTATCCGTCATTCGCCCATACGATTCACATGGCCAAATCCCTGCAGCTTCCGCAGTTTTACAATCGTCGTCAATAATGTGATACAGCTCATGCTTGTAAGGAATTCGCGATTGGTTCCCGTCTAGATCACACCAATTATCCGCCGGATGACCCGTCTTTCGAAGGCGTAAAGTATAGTTGCGGATGCTTGGGTTAAGGTCCATGTTTCACACCCATAGCATAACACAGGTTTTGTTTCCTTTACCGTACAATAATTTTTATTTTATTCGTATATACGTATTTCGAAGCTACCTTAGCTTCTTCTTCAGTACAACTAAATTACTTATTCTATATCTACCTATTTATATGCTAAAGGTTTACGCATTAGGGCTTATGACATATTTCAAAAGGATACTACTACAATTATGTGTATCACTGTTCATTCTTAATGCTAAGTTTATTTTATTTATTTCCAGACTTTCAATTACATCTAGTTTATTGAACTTAGTTACTACTTTTATGACTTCTAGGTCATTAAAATTAATTGTATGTTTTTTTTAATTATATGCTTAGCGACACAGGATTTAAAATTATAATTTTGGGCTATGCCTTTGTTACAAAACAATTTGCTTCATTACTATGCTCCTTAAACCTAATATTTACAAGTCTTTTTGTCTGTCCTACATAAATTTTATGGCACACTGGGCACGTTATTTTATAAATCCCGTTAACTTCTTCTATTGTCTTGACATCCTTACCGCACCAAACAATCAATCTTTGCTTTCGCTATCAATCCAGTTTTTCACCTTTCTTATACTACTATTACCACATACCTGAATATTATATATCGCTAGCTTTTTCCTGATTTCCTCAAATAAATTAGAGCTTGGAATGCTGATTCGCTTGGTAATCGCTTTCTCCTGCTTGAACAAGGTTGATTTTTCATCACGTTGTTTCCGTTTGATCTTTTTGTTAATTATTTGCACTATATCTGTCTTCCTAAAGCCGTTCTTCGTCGCCGTTTCTTCTATATAGCGCTGTTCTTTTTTTGTAGTTTTCACGTGACATTGTTACACTAATGAGCCTATGTAACATACTATGATCATAGAATTAAAAGCGATATTGATTGATAGTGAAGTGATTTTCGTGATACAGACAGTTGGAATATAAATTTATAGACAAGTGAAAAATAATAACATAACATATTGAAATTAATAATTGTGCATTCTTAGTAGATAAACTCTTTTAACTTAATTTAAAAGACAGTGCGTTTTCCCTTTCCCGGAACATTCAAATTATCGACCGCGAACCGTAACACGTGACTATATATATATATATATATATATATATATATATATATATATATATATATATATATATATATATATATATATATGTATTAATAAGCGTCAAGCAGTTCGATTGGCACGTTTCATGGTATAATCAGATAAAATAGGTCATGCGGAGTCCAAAAGTTTAACCAAATACCAATTATAGGAAAACTTTTAGTATCAGCTAATAAATCGCTATCTAGGAATGACAGAAACAAAGGTAGAATTAATAACGTAAACGCGATATGTTGAAGCTTTATTATATTACATTCTTTCGTTGTTTATGATTAAAATCTAAAGTCAGCATAGTGCGAACCCCAGTTTAACGCAGAGTCAAATAATATACAGTGGGATGTTACCAGGTGGAATAGGACCTTTAATAATAACAAGGGTTACACATTCCCTATCTGCTGCTGTCTAACTCTAGCGCTCAGATTCGAAAGATTAATTTCCGAACCACTGTACGGCCACCTGCCTTCATGAAAAACCTACGAAATTTATCACTTTTATATACTCATAACACCTTTGCTCGTACTTCACTGCTTTAAACAGGAACTGTCACATCTTCTACTTTAAACAGAACTTCATGTTTTGTTGCACTATTTACACAAAGTAACAGAAGTAAGTATTTGGACGTGAACTCGTGAACTCACAATACCTTTTCTCGTACTTTACTGCTATAAACAAAGAGTGTTAAAGTTTAACTACCACTTTTTCTTCTTTAAACGAAACTTCATTATTTTTTGCACAATTTTAACAAACAATTACTAAGGAACACATATTGACAGATGTATTTTGACGTGAGCTTGAAAGCGTTTTCAATAAAACGCCTAAGCGTTTTAATTAAAACGCCTGGTGTTTTAATTAAAATGCCTGGTGTTTCAATTAAAACGCTTGGTGTTTAAATTAAAATGCTTTATGTTTAAATTAAAACATTTTCCTTGATGTTATGTCAACTAAAACACAAAGTGTTTTTTTCCTCGATAAAACGCTTGAGACGTTTTAATTTAAAACGCTTACCGTTTTATTTAAAACACTAAGCGTTTTAATTAAAACGCCTCAAACATTTTATTGGAAAAAAACACCAAAACACTTAGGTGTTTTAATTAAAACGCTTTAAGTGTTTTTTTTTTCAATAAAACGTTTTGGGCGTTTTAAATTAAAACGCTTAGTGTTTTAAATAAAACGGTAAGTGTTTTAAAATAAAGCGCCTGAAGTGTTTTATTGAATTAAAACACTAAAAGTGTTTTAATTAAAACGCTTAGGCATTTTAATTTAAAACGTTTGGGTTTGCAGTGTAAACACTGTGTAAAAATATGTAGATTAGCATATTTTATAAGTGGTTTGATACATTTCCCTTTGGCTGCATTATTTTTCCTAGATATTGCTTCCCGTCCAGTGAATCCATGGATGAAAAGTATATACTTGCTCGATGCCAAGGCTGATGTTGCTGGAAGAAATACAGTCTGTTAACTTGTCCAGGCTCCACTTAAAATGCATTTATGTTTTGTAATGTATGAGTAAGTTCTATGAGTAAAACGAACAACTCATATACCCGTACTAGCCAACTAATTGGTTTCGTTCTTTTTATTGAAAAGAAAACTATCTTATTTCACATTGCATTTCAACTAATGTATTGCTACCTTTTAATTTCGTACGTTTCGTCGATTTTGGATCTTCGTAAGCATCGATAACCACGACAGGAGGGTAGCTGTAATGTTTGGTGATACAAAACACATATTTATTGTAGTTGAAGGCAAACTTAGTGTTGTTAGCCTACTTGATTGAATAAAGTAAGAAGATGTTATGAATTATCGGGAGGTAACAGTTTCATTGCGCGAAGGAAAGGTGTCTTAAAAAGCTTACATAATCATTTTTTTCACGGGGGCTAACCAACACTTCATTGGTTTATTTAAAATTACTGCACAATCACTGTATGGGATCAATTTTCCAAATCTAAAGCAGCGTTGACTCGCGTAGAGCAGGTTCTTTGCTTTCACAAGAGTATACCTTCCTCCTGGCTCGACCACACCTGCTTATTCACAAAGCATGGAAGTTCACATGATCCTTTCCTCACAGAATAGACCATAAAAAACTGTTCTAAAGAAGAATGTATGGATGATCCTTTGTATACTACACAAACTCACTCATGCCTCGCTCTCTTATTCGCATATGTCCAAATTATAGCATTTTTAATGCTTACTGATTTTACCGCCAATTTCTCGAAACATTTTATGTTATGTAGACCAAAAGCATTCATATAAGCTATGTAGACGTCAGGAACCATCCTTTCCACACCACTCAAAAACATATCACTGAGCTACACTTCGTTTATCTTTCTAAAAGAATAGAACCACTTATCTTGACTGTCCAAATGTTGGAGAATTTAATCTATGGCTGTAAAAATAAATTTTTCCAGGCTTAATCCACAAAAATGTTCGGTAACAGTCTTCTTTGTATATAATATCAGCAATATGCAAATCATTCATGCTTATATGCACCTAATTTATTAGTAACTTTCAACTCCATAAAAAAAAACAATAATAATCAATATGATGCACAGAGCCGAATCATATGTATTTCTCTCGATTTCTGGTGCCTCTACCTCCCGCCTCTATTAGGTGCTACTCAAGAAACCCTGCCTTACACACTGGTGAAAGATTTGGAACTACATTATTTTTCAATGGTGGAGGGATTATTCATCGATTTCCTTAAAGAACTTGAAAACTGTTAACTTGGAAATTATAAACTTTCAAAACAATACGTTTCATTTGATAAGTCACACAGTACACTTTCTAGAAACAATTTTTTCATCCCTGTCTACCTCCCCGAAGTGACCACAATTTTTTTAATTCATCTATACATCATATTATTTAACTTGCATGTGAATTTTCGGCATATGCATGTTTGGGTATCAAATTAGAACTTAATCAGTGCAGTTAGTTCGGAGCACTGTGAGGGACAGACAGACACATGAGTGAACTTATAAGGGTTCTATTTTGCATTTGGATGTACGAAACCCTAAAAACAAATGATAAAAACCATAAAACAAGTTGTATAAGTTAAATATAAGTATTAGTGCATTTAAACAATAAAATTAATTAAGTGACAATTAAAATGAAATTCTAATTACTCTACAAAGAAAAATTCAATTTGTGCCTCAAACATGTGTATTTATAATTTATTCGACACTATCTAATTCATATGTAACTTTCGGCCTTATTAAAAGCAAAAGCTTTTTCAAAATAGTCGCCGGTTCACAAATATGATACAAATGTGCATATGATAATATTTCAAGCGGTAGACGCAAGATGTCGCTCTAATCTCTCGAAATTCTGCAACTCATATAGGACTCACTTAAATCCAATAGGAATTCGAATGGGAAAATCAGTAGTAGTGAGTCGTACAACGTCATGTAACTAATCACCGTTCCAATTAGTGGTAAATTGGATATAAATTTGAGCAGGACAGAATACAAAGACGACGGGTTCTAATAGTGAAGGATTCGTCTGTTATATATAACCAAACATACACAAACAGTTAGGACAACCAAATGGCTTTAAATGGATTTATTTTCTTGTATTTCTTCAGTTCGCAAGCTCCATGGCCATCAGGCAAGGACGAAGCAAAAGGACGTCTCCCTACAGATTTTTCCGTTTTATTTTTCATTTCGTCTAAATGTATAGCATGCCGCTGGTTTTTGTGGCCCGATGCTTTGAAACATACGAGTGATGAAGCAGAATGGGGATTAGCAAAAAAATTCGTGGTGGGTCATCGGCTGGTTTGGTTGATCCAAAGCGGCCATTAATGTATTTTCTCTGAATAAATTTGGGAAGAGAGAGAGAAGCAGCATCTACATGATTCTTTTTTCCACAACTGTTCACAACGGTGAATGAAATCTTCAAACAAAACCTATGCATTTCACATCATCATATGTAGATTGCTTGTTTCAACACAGGGATGTTTTTCATTCAGCGATGATTTTTTATGTTTTTTTCCACTTGCTTCCCATATTCCATCTTGTTGCCTTGGGCATGCAGCATTCCAGCTTCTCACTTCTGATCTATTCATGGAGAAAGCTAACGAAATCGATTTGAATAAAGTTTAGCAAAAGAGATGTGGAGTGATGCGCGGCTTGGTTCTCTTATTTGCCTATTAGGTGTTGGTTGTCCTTTATTGGATTAGTACGCTTCATTGCGTGGGAAAATTTTTTTGGGATCGTTTTTACCCATAGAGATACCACTTCGCGTAGCGAGGCCTGCTTTAACAAAGTATTCATGGTCAGTAAGCGACAGTATCAAGGGTTCCAAGTGCTAGATGCTACACATAGCTTTCTCTAAGCAAAGCAGGAAGCCAAGTTGATTTCCTGCCAGCCATAGAATATTTATGGGAGCGAATAGGTCCTTTCACGAGTGATTTTTTTTTCGTTCGATTTTTCCGACTACGATTTTTCAGTGCTTACTTTGTATCTGGCTGGAGCAAGCAATGGTGTTTTTGTGGACGTTGTGGTTTAGACTTTAATTTGTTGCTTTTCCGGCTTTTGTTCCCACTTGTTCGTGCGATTTTTTGTGAATATGTTGATTTGAATTGGTAACATTTCTGCATCTTTTTTAATTAGTTTGGTCAATTACGAGGATTTGCAATGATTTACTGTGGGCCATGACTCTTTCTTTTGTTGATTTAAGGTTGGCATGTGGTTATTGGATGCAAGTAAAAGGGTGACGATGACATTTTAAAGACTTAAAGGTTGTAGCTCTACTGTAGCCGAGAACGTGAAATTTATTGCTATGGGTTCGTGGGAATTAAGGGATATCATTCAATTAAGAGATGAAATTTATGTGCAAATGTTGATTGATAGAAAACTGTTGGAAATTATGATTTTTAGCGAATCAAGATATTTGTAATGCGGTTTAAATGAGAACTATAAAGCTCTCACCAGATGATGGCTAAGCGTAGTGGATAACTTGATATCTTTAAAGGGTTTATTACAGTAGGGTTTGTTTCATTGGTCTGATAATATATTCAAATCGTACACAGAATCCTAAGATTTCACTAAACTATATTAAACAGTATCTTTATATTGTATATTGGATTGGTAGCTATAATGGGAATTGCCAAAAAACGTAGACTTTATTACGGCAATGTAGAGTTATCGCCGCATGACGTAGAAATCTATTATGCATCTCTAATAAGTATTATTCATTGAATTTAGATTCAAGGCGTTCAATTGAGATCTATTGCTGTGGTTTTCAGGAAAGAATGCATGCTAATGGGTTATTAGGAGAATCAGTTCGACAAGGGTCCTTACTTTATAGTGGCTATGAAAATTCTTTTGCATGGATAAAATTTGATCAGAATAATTCAAAACTTGGTCAAACTTATCAGTTCCACTATAGGACGAAGCACAAAAATACATAATGGTTTAAGTGTTAAGTATATCCACATACATAGCAATGTGAAACAATGATATATAAGGAAAATATACAACCAACAGCAAAACAACTTTTATCGTGAAGCCTGAAATTCTTTCACTATACTTATAATTTTTCATAAGGTGTGCGATTCGAAATGAAATATGAGCAATATTATACCCCGTCGTGTTCGCATTAAATTACACAACAAAGTCAACACCTGGCGTTCACATTAAGGTAAATTGTTTCAACTCGCCCCCTCCTTCACATTGCTAAAATAAAGAGCAGAGAATATTACCGTATTCTGTTGAAACATCTGTGCAAGAATACAAAAGCAAACGAAGAAACGGATAACAAGATTACAAAGTGATCCTTTTAAATACGTTTTCTTCACCTTTTCTAATTAGCAAGAAATAAATATGAATTAGAGTGGAATTCTTGTTAAGTTTTGCAATTTCTTAGGAAATTAGAAAGCCATTTGGCAAATTAGAGGAGGAATAATCTATAACTAGCGTCATTAGATGAAATTATTTAGGGTATTCAGTTATATTGCCAATCTTTATTAAGGATAGGTTTCAGATTTGAAATGTTAAATTTTCGAATTTTGAAATTAAAATAATAAAGTATGTTTACATTTGGGAGAGCTAGCAAGAGAGTATACGCTTTAAGACCAAAATACTAGGATTGCTGAGCTAAAGACACGCTTCTGAAAAGTGTCTTTTTGATGCAAGTGCAGTTCAATGACCTACAAATTTTAATATGGAATAGTTTCAAAATAGCGTTTCGCTGGTCTGACTCAGTCGACGAAGATAGTTCATCGCTGCTTGGATTTCGAAATTGGAGGACGCGGTCAATGGACCGGGACAGTTGAAGGCGCTATTTGCAGGAAACGAAGGCCCGAGAGGGGTTGTGGTTGTACGAAGAAGAAGAAGTTTCGAAATAGAATTCATAAAAAATGATAACTCCTCGTAGACTATCGTAACAAGAAATAACTCAACTAGATCCAGTGCCAATCAATATTTTGGTGTAAGGAAACCTTAAAGTGCTGCATGATAAAAAGATCGAAACAAGAGCAAGGTGTACGCGACCTTAAAATACTGAAAACTTCGTTCGCTTTACTTTTGGCTGCGACACATTCAGAAATCCAGAACCATAAGTCTGCCAATCAATTGCAAATGATGGTTCAATGTGGACAGTGGATCTCACCGTACATGAGTCAATGCATTGGCTTTTTGTAACGATTGGCAATACCTACGTAGATAAGACTAGTGCGAGTCATATTCAGTAAAATGTGTAAATTACAAGCGCTTTGGTTAATAGCACAAGCTTGACTCATCATTGGCCTTACTCATCATTATTTAGAACTGCAGTATTTTCAAATACACCAATCAATTCTCTGCGCTGGGCCCATGATGGGCAGAGGATCATTGAAAGATATATTATGAACCATGGAACGACCAGTGCACGGGCTGTTTTTTAAACGTCAAAATTTGAAATGATCTTTGCTTTAGCCGTATTACAATTTATATGTTGCGGTTTGTATAAGAAATTCTATGAAAAACTAGATAAACTAATGATTTGCAAGCTCGAATATTCTGTGATGCTATTTTGAACACTACTCGATTTCGATTGAGAAAAGCTAGATACATTGTGCGAAATGTATACAGAGGTTCTTAAAAGTTAAGATTTGTGACTTTTGCTAGCTATACTTAAAATATAGACGATTCCTTCAAAAGTGTTGTTATTAAAGATGTTTTTGTTTTTGAGCTAGATAGAAATGAGTTCTTGGCAGGGAATATATAGAGATGAAACAGGAATATGATAAAATAGAAGTCTTACAATGATATAATCAACAAGGAGCGAAGGAAGATTTTATTACGGGATAAACTTACTATGGAGTTGTCATCAATTATTTTGTTTAATATCCGCAGGCCAATTCTCCTTTTTCTTGAAAAACCGTCGTGCCATGCGTTGGCACCACCGGCCGGAAAGGCAAATATCTGTAGGTACCCTTATTTTTAAAAGTAAATAACCATTTTATTGGCCCCCACATTGAATGTCAAGCACTGTTTAAGCACAAATAAAAATAGTAGAAAACTCCTTCTACCATAGGGTATTGTAAAGTAGTTCGTAAATCAAACAACGCCTTCTGAATATCAAAACTTGGCACACATATACTCGTATATTCCATGAACTGAGCTTAGAAAAATAATATATGGTTATTATATATTTTCATTTCCTGCCATTTTATTTTCAGTCGGTTGACCTCAATGTTTGAGGAGTCACGATAACATTTCAATGTCTTAAAATATTTCTGAAATTTTCATCAAAACCTCTACATACCTTTAGTGTTCGGGTCCTATTAGACTGGAAAAATGATGACAGTTTTACAAAAAAGCGGGGTGCAGCTGATGCCTAAGATTAAAAGAGCTTATCAAGAAAAAGAAACTCTGGGCCAAATAGTAATTTCGAACAAGTCAAAATAGCAATAGAGTGCTCCTTCTAGAAGGGTTTCGAAAAATAGTAACTCAAAAAATACCTTCTGTATATCCAAATTACTAAATTGAGCTCTGAAAACTAATATAAGGTTTTTATGAATTTTTATTCAAGGCAATTTTATTTTCATTGTGTTGACCACATTGAACGAGTAGTCAGGAAATTATCATTAAAATTCCAACATATCTAAAGTGTAGGTACTCTGCAAACGACGAGCTCCCAAGTCCGCTATCGACGACCTCCCAAGTCCGCATCAATAACCAACGCACCTATGCCTTTGACACAAATATCGGACTAAAGCAGGGAGATGGGCTGGCCCCATGGTGTAAAGAATAACAAGGTATGCTGGCTCACGAATGCTCGATCGCCATTTAAAGCTTTTGTGACGTCAAATGAATCGAATCGGTAGGATCGGCAAATGTTGATATCATATGCAACCCGGACATATAGGGTTTTCCAATAAGAGGTGTTATTTTGATATTAAAAGAAAAATGCCATTTTTTAATATAAACGATCGGATGTTTATTTCATTATAAAGAAGAAGTTATACCGTTAAAAGTGAAAAATAACATCAGGCAAATAACCACCACGACCACGCTTACAGGACCATATCCTTTTCATGAAATTTTCCATAACCAAATCGCAAAGTGGCTGTCCTATGTCCTCGAAAGCCTCATGAATTCCATCTTTGAGGTCTTAAATCGACGCTGGGATGTTGGCGTAGACTTTCTCTTTCACGTGGCCCCAAAGGAAGAAGTCGCAAGGTGTTAAATCACAAGATCTATTCAAAATAACACCTCTTACTGGAAAACTCTACAATATATTCAGAATTTAATAACTTAATCTACCGATATAAAGTAAAGCCAAAGGAGTGTTTAATAGCTGCAAAACATATTTTCAACTCAAAATGAATTTAGGCATGTGCAAGATTAAAGAGTATAAACGAAAATATAAAAAAGTGAGGAAAACATCTCCATGGTAGCAATGTGATATTTATATGTAGTAAAACCGAATTACCTGCATAAAATAAAATTGCCTGCAACTTATTCTTGCAATATTTGAATTCATAAAAATTCCATAGGATTTGTCATTGAGAACGTTACGTGTCTCGTTGAATGTCCTTGAATTCGAATTGAATAAAATTTTGAAATTAACGATCCCCTGAAAATCGTTTATGCTTGCTGAAAAACGTCTCATTGAATGAAACGTTTGTCTCACAATTCATGAATTGAAAAAAATTCATTTTCTACATTTGTACGCATCACTTACTTCGTTGCTTATAAATAAATTGAATTGTATGGATAATTGAAGATAATGTATTGATATTCCAGAGAAGAAAACTAGTTAATGTATTTAAAATATTTGCTAAAAGTGTATCTTAATCAGATCAGATAATAATATATTCAACATACTATTAGCTTAAAATGCGCACTTATAGTGAAGTAGAGCAATTGCTTTTATCATAATATGTATTCCTTGAACTTGTAGATTTATTTATATTAGTATGAGCATAAAATTAATTACAAATGTAAAAATCAAGCAAGAAAATGGATTTTTATGAGAAATCTCTGATTTTATTTCAAACAAGTCCTGATATCCATATAAAATTCATTAACAAATGCATTCTATTTGAAAGCTCCGATCGATGTAACGTCACATAAAAAGCTTTTTTCATGAGCGAGCATACATTGTTTTTCTTTATAACATGGGCTGGCCTCATTGCTATTCCATTTGGCTCTAGAGTACGTCATAAGGAAGCTACCTGTCGATACGCGAGGTACATTACTATTCACGTTGAGCCAAACAGTAGCCTATGTGGACGACATCAACATCTTGTTACGGTCATCAAAAATTGCCAAAGAACTTTTCCTGAAACTCGACAGCGAAGCAAAACTAGTAGGGCTACAAATCAATGAAAATAAAACAAAGCTCATGACGCAGTCGAGGAGAAATACTCCAAATACACAAAATATCACACTTTGCGAATAATTATCGAAAATGTTAATGGATTTGTGTATTTAGGCGTCTAAATAACAAAAACGAGCAATGAAAGAGACGGAATATGCCGAGAAATACACCTTGCAAATGAAATATTTTATCCAGTATTGACGATCTTGAAGACCAGCTGCATACACAGGAAACCAAAGCTCCAAGTATACAAATCTGTGATAAGACCTATGTTATGCTTTAGGTGTGAAACATGAACCCTAACCCAAGCACCCGCAAATATATTGAACGCCTTTGAGCAATAGGTCCTGAAGCGAATAATCGGAGCGAAGCTAGACGGGGACCAATGGCGAATTCGACACAACCATGAGCTGTATGAAATTTTTGACCAACCGGAGGTTTCAATGATTATAAGACTGCGGAAGCTGCAATAGGCTGGACGCATGAATCGTATGGACGAACAACGGACACCCAAAAGGGTATTTGTTGGAAGAACTGAAGGCCGGAGACCAGTGGGGAAACCGAGGAAACGCTGGTTTGACTCGGTCGGCGAAGACAGTTCATAGCTGCTTGGATTTTGGAATTGGAGGACGCTGTCAATTGACCGAGACAGTTAGAGGCGCTATTTGCAGGAAGCGAAGACCCGAAAGGGGCTGTAGTGCTAAGAAAAAGAAGACTCTGCAAACATGTAACTACAAAGTCTCACGTGTTGTTGCTGTAATTGATAAATTTTCTATCAACTGTAACTTGGTTGTTTATAGTTCGATTTTAATGAAATTTTCAGTAAACATGCTGTTGACATAAAAAAAAATCTGCTTTTTGGCAAGTTTAAAATTGATCTCGCAATTTCATACACAGAAACGTAAAATTCATAAAATGTACTGCTATTAACAGACCGGGCACCCAAAAGAACATTAAAAGGCGTCCAGCGGAAAGACCGAGGACTCGATGAAAAGACACGATATGTAATGATTTTCTTCTTTCAGATCGAACGCGGAACCGACCTCTCATCGGTTCTAGACGTTAAGTCTGAGTAGTGCCAACGGATGGTACCAACAGGTCAACCAATCCGTGCACCGTAACCCATTCACGCGGTGACTGCTTGTCGGCCAGCTAGTTCGGAGAGGATTTTGGTCGCGGGTCTCCGAATGGATTACGCTCAATTACAATATTTCAGTCACCTGAACTTGCCCGTTTTCCAAACGCGTCAACAATTACTCATCCAGAACGAGAAACCTACATTACGTTAATTCTGGATGTGATCTATCCACAGATCTCAAATCAAAAACGCTACAAAATCCCATAGGCGCGTTACCGAATCACCGACGCGGTACCGAAAAATATGCTACTCGAACTTGAACCGACGAAAACTACTCTAATGAAATGACGAAACAATCAAAGGTACCGCGTACCGCGCGCGACGCGAAACCGACTTCAGCGGATTTGTCGAAACCCTACCCTCGCGACGGCATACCTACCCTGCACTTCCCCTTCACGCTGAAAAAGAACGGGCCACTGAAAAGGAAAGTCGTGGTTAACGTTTTAGCAATTCATATTATTTCTACTATAACTTGGTTTCATTTTAAATTTACATTAAATTTCTTCTCTTCACTTTTTGAACTTAATCTTAAACATTCATTTTGCTATTACACTTTACAAAATAATCATCTCATAATTTGCTTGACATCTCTAGAAATTTGATGAGAAGTGATTGTTTAAAATTTTTTTTTTTTTATAATAATTATTTATGATTTGTTTAAATTTAATTAATAAATAACACAATATTAAACCGAGATACCATATATGTACTAAAATGATTAATAAAAGTCTAATCCTTTGCTAATTATCCAGTAAAAACGGGAGCGAGGGCAGGAGTACTTGTAATTTTAGGGAGTAGACGGGAAATCGGATTAACTACGAAAGAAGGATTTGCGAATCTCAAATAAGATCGGAAATATTGTGTTACTGCTCTAAAAAAAGTGTTGTGTACTATTCCGGTAGGCATAATAGCGCAATATGCAAAAAAATAGCATTCAAAGTAAAAAACCCATAAATTTTGATGTTCAAGCTACACATTAATAATAAATTCTGATTACATTCGTATTGGTGTGTTTTTTTATTTTGACCGCAACTTAGTCCATAAGAAAAAAAATCTTATTTTTTTTTTTTTTTCATGCAAAACAAATTACTATCTAGCAGGTACATTATCCAATTTCCATTTCGACGCTACTGTGACAGATACGAGTTTTCGTTAAATGGTTTAATCTTACAGAAATTGTATTAGGTTCAATTATCATCCATGTTTAACTTTAAATGCGGAAAATTCAAAATTTAGCCCATCGGACTAATACATGAATGGAAAGTGCACAATTAAGTCCATACTTTCAAGTATCACATTACAAATTTATGAACGCTAGCTTCTATTAAATTCTAGAAGTACAAAAATATCCATTTGACGATTCATTGGATATAAGAAATATAATTTTTTGTTGTTTTTAACTGCCCAAACGTACGTATTACAATTGGAATTCGGATTGTATGTCGTTAGGTAAATCACATAAATTCTGGAGCAGTAAGCTGACTTCTTAAAATTACATTTTGATACCTTCCCAAAATTAATTGAAGGAGCCGTTACGCGATTTTTGTTCAAATAAAGATCGCTTGGATACACACACCGTATACGCCAACACAACGTATGTTTTGCGTTATTATTCTGACTTACTATCTCGCCTCATAACTTCACCGTCGAGCATAGGAATGCGATAGGATTGTGAACTCAGCTTATCGAAAACTCGCTTGCATTCACTTAATATCCGACAAACGACGTTTTGCTTGGCGTGCGTGTGTCCTTTTATTGTTTAAACAACAACACTCAAATCACATAATCGAATTTCTCTTTGGATTTTCGCATGTCATTCCATCAGATAATTTACGCAAAGTTCATCAACATCAGCTGACGATTAACTCCATATTTTCAGGATATCCTGAAGGTTTATCAAATCCACTAAACCATACACTTGTGTACAGTCTTTTTTTTTGCAGAGGTCAAGTTGGGATATTCCAATGAATTGGTTTCCTTTTTGCAAGCTCATTTATATTACACCACAGGATAACTAACAAAATGTGATTCCGACGCACTTGGGTGCGTGGAAAACGCCCAGTTATAGAGGATAACGTTCAAGGTGAAAAATCGCTGTTAACAGCAATGTATTATTAGCGATATGTCCTCTGGTGGCTTTATTAAGTTAAAAGCAAATGATTATGAATTGCAATGTAGAAGCCGTATTATAAGAACTGCTGAAAAAAGCACTTCTCGTTCCATTTCGTAGGAATGTTTATTATGTATTTTGTTAATGCTTTGAAAACTTAATTTAAACACATTTCAAACTATGCAATCACTTCAATTCACTCCTTGAAGGTGAAGATTTTTTGCTGGTAACCTATTTTCGAGGGTCAATTTCATCCGCACCATGCATTCACTTCCAATTTCTAGGAACCCGATGTCAGAATATTCGTGTAGTTGTTGTTCAATGGCCGAAAGTAAAATTCCAAAAAACTAGGTGAAATATTTCACAGCAATGTTCATTTGGTTCACGGGAGGAAGAATTAAACGGACGAATCAAACTCTTATTATTGCCCCCAAACCATTTCAACTCCCAGGTACACGATCCCACACAAATCTAGGAGCCGGCCTCGCTCTGATCCTGATTCCCTCGTTCTTTGTTTTTATCCCAGAACAACAAAACCTACATACCTCGAGATCGCTTTACCTTCCCTCCTTTTTGTCCAAATCATAAATGTGGAGTTGCGTGATGATCCAAATGATGCAAATTGTTTGCCGATGGATCCCCGCCAAACAGCTGATTGGAAACGAAGATCTGTTTTGAAATCTCGAGCAATTTCACGAACCAAACGTGGAACGGTAATTTCCGGATCAACAATTCTGTGGACTCCTGGTAACGACGAAGTTCTCGAAGAGCAACCGTACCGGGACGATAACGATGTGGTTTCCTTACACCTCCTGTCAATGGTAGTCTCGGTACTTGACTGTTGGTTGCAGATGGAGTTTCTACGTTTCGAATTATGCGTCACGATCTGTTCTAGCCTGAGGCACTGTTCCGTCTTCACGTAGTTTACGAACGCCTGTATCAGATTTGTCCTTGCATACATAACCTGTTAACCTTAAATAGTATCCAATGTCCAAATATTTAAGTGCTTCCTCAGTGGTGCCCATGAATCCTCTAATAACAACGTACGTTATGTTTGGATATTTTCTTAATATCTCCAAGACATCTTCTTGCGCTGATCGTTCGTGTGTTAAACTAGTTTGGCTAGACTACAAGCGAGATGCAATTGCTTCTCGAAAATCTCCTTCGCCGCCATGTGGCTGTCAAAATCCTAGGTTGTCACCTCGGACAAAACATATGAGTGTGGAATGGCACGCCATATGGCGGCAATGTGCCTCTCCAGTTGTCGCCAGTGGCATAGTTTTCTCGATGGCCACGGTGGAGGGGCATTTCCAGATGGCTATGTCTCGAAATGTGCCGGGGTTTGGGATTAATTCTATATTTCGAATATTTATATCCACAGATCTAAATATTTGGACAGAAAAAAAAATATTTTCTGCACAACAATATCCGCACGACAGATGAAGTCCGCTGGCACTTCGAGGACATATCCATCTGGCCGGTTGCAAGGGTTCGGGATCGGAATCACTTCGATTCCCGGGCGTAGGCGTCACATTACAGATAGAACAGCAGATTCTTGCTAGGAGTGGTCACCTGGTGAACGAGATCCCAGAGCCGTGATGGTCGTGAGACCAAGGCCCGGCTTGGACTATCACGCCACAGATGATGAATAGTCTTCAATTAATAAGTCCATTTAACGGTATTTTATAAATGAGTCATTTTTTCTAATCAAATATTATTTCACAGAAGTACTAGTGCTTGTCAAATAATCTGTTATTCTCGTGACATTGATTCTCCAATTTTTGTAAGGTGAATCCTCACAAGGAAACTGCATTTACTACCCGGGTAGAAAACAGTTTAGCAATGCTTAAACGGGCATGAGGGCCTAATGCGGAAACATTGGGGCTTGAATAAGTTAGACATGTCTAAAGTGGGCCTAATAAGACGTGCCTAAACTTGTTCAGTTGAGGATTTGTTTAGAAAAGCCCCAATAGGCCCTAGTGCCGAACATAACGCATCCCCATCAATTCCTTTCCATCTTTCGGCTCTGATGGAGCTTTTCGTATTAGGGCCTAATGGGATTTTCCTAAATAATTCCTAACAGAAAAATATTTGTTGTGAAAAATGTAGACAATACTAAAATTTCTTAGTAAGAACTTATAATTTTTCAAACAGTCGTCAAAGACCAGAGTTCATAACATGTTCATAAGATTCATAAAAATGATAGTTTTACAAACATTTGTCAACAACCATAGTTTTACGAGCATTCATCAAAAACGATAGTTTTACGATTATTCGTCGAAAACGATAGTCTTACGAACATTCGTCGAAAGAGATAGTTTTACGAGCATTCGTCAAGAGAGGTAGTTTAACAAACATTCATCTAAAATGATAGTTTTACGAACATTCGTCAAAAGCGATAGTTTTGCGATAGTTTTGCTTTCATTTGGGGTGTTACAATCGTTTTACGATAATTTTAGTTAAGCTACGATAATTTGAAGAGCCTGCTAACAAAAAATCCGTTTCCTGAGCAACCATTTTTTAAGTTTACAAATAAAGTTCCAATTTAGGTGGTGATGGGGCTTGCCTGAACATTTCCTCATTTAGGCGTTGATGGGGCTTTCCTAAACTGTTCTTAATTTAGGCAGTAATGAGCTTGCCTAAACAATACCTAAACAGAAAATTTCTTGTTGTGTAAAACCGAAACAAAATAAAATTTCTTGGTATTAAATTACAATTATGCATTGCGGATGAAAGAGCAGAGCTTTAAATACTTTTAAGTGCGAGTTTGATCATTTTTTCCCGAGTAAGGCATGGCTATTGCGGGCCTAATGAGGCCCTAATACGGCATGCCTAATGTGGGCGTAATCACTGAAAAACCCAAACGTTTTACATTAAAACGCCTGAACGTTTTAATTAAAACACTTTTAGTGTTTTAATTCAATAAAACACTTCAGGCGTTTTATTTTAAAACACCGTTTTATTTAAAACACTAAGCGTTTTAATTTAAAACGCTTCAAACGTTTTATTGAAAAAAACACTTTAAGCGCTTTAATTAAAACACCTAAGTGTTTTAATTAAAACGCTTATGGTGTTGTTTTTTCAATAAAACGTTTGAGGTGTTTAAATTAAAACACTTAGTGTTTTAAATAAAACGGTAAGCATTTTAAATTAAAACGTCTCAAACGTTTTCATGAGAAAAAACACTTTGTGTTTTAATTGACATAACATCAAGGAAAACGTTTTAATTAAAACACAAGGCGTTTTAATTAAAACGCCTAGGTGTTTTATTGAAAATGCTTTCAAGTTCACGTCAAGAACACGTCTGCCAATCGACAGACACATATTAACATGTGTTCTTTAGAAATTTTTTGTGAGAATTGTGCCAAAAATAATGAAGTTTCGTTTAAAGTGGAAAAAGTGGTAGTTAAGCTTCAACACTATTTGCTTATACCAGGAAAGTGCGAGAAAAGGTATTGTGAGTATATAAGAGTGATAGAAAGTTTGGTTTCGAGTTCTCGTCCACATACTTACATTTGTCTGTCAATATGTGTTCTACAGTAATTCTTTGTGGAAATTGTGCAACAAATAATGAAGTTCTATTTAAAGTAGACGTGGTATTTAAATCTTGACACTTCCTGTTGAAGGCAGTGAAGTACGAGCAAAGGTGTTATGAGTGTATAAAAGTGATAAATTTCGTAGGTTTTTCATCAAAGGCACAATGTAAGCACAATGACTTCGCGACTACTTGACCGAATACCACATTTTTCCTCGTCCACTTCATTGTTGAGTAAGGTAAAACCTGTTGCAGTACAATCAAATACATATTATCAACAACGCTTTTGGTGTTTTAATTCTCCTTCCAATTTTAAAACACTTTTAATGCGCATTAATAATTAAAACACCTAAAACGTTTCACATTAAAACGCCTAGACGTTTTAATTTAAAACACCAGGCGTTTTAATCAAAACGGCTGATGTTTTAATTAAAACACAAGGCGTTTTAATTAAAACGCCTAGTGTTTTAATTAAAACAGTAGGCGTTTTAATTAAAACATTAGGCGTTTTAATTAAAACGCCTAGTGTTTTAAATTAAAACGTCTAGGCGTTTTAATTTAAAACGTTTTAGGTGTTTTAGTTATTAAAACGCCTGAAAAGTGTTTTAAAATTGGGACGGGAATTAAAACGCCAAAAGCGTTTTAATTTAAAACGTTTGGATTTGCAGTGATTACAACACCAACAGCATTTGAATTTAAAACGTTTGGATTTGTAGTGATAAAACCAAACTTCCAGACTTGCTTAAGTTGGGCATTCCTAATTAGGCCCGCATTATGCATGCCTAGCTTAGACATGCACTATTAGGGCCCTCCACACTGCAAATCCAAACGTTTTAAATTAAAACGCTTTTGGCGTTTTAATTCCCGTCCCAATTTTAAAACACTTTTCAGGCGTTTTAATAATTACTACACCTAAAACGTTTTAAATTAAAACGCCTAGACGTTTTAATTCAAAACACTAGGCGTTTTAATTAAAACGCCTAATGTTTTAATTAAAACGCCTACTGTTTTAATTAAAACGCCTTGTGTTTTAATTAAAACGTCTAGCCGTTTTAATTTAAAACGGTTTAGGTGTTTTAATTATTAATGTGCATTAAAAGTGTTTTAAAATTGGAAGAAGAATTAAAACACCAAAAGCGTTGTTGATAATATGTATTTGATCATACTGCAACAAGTTTCACCTTACTCAACAATGAAGTGGACGAATAAAAAGGCAAATGTGGTATTCGGTCAAGTAGTCGAGAAGTTATTGTGATGAAAAACCTACGAAATTTATCACTTTCATACACTCATAACACCTTTGCTCGTACTTCACTGCCCTAAACAGGAAGTGTCAAGATTTAAATACCACGTCTACTTTAAATAGAACTTCATTATTTGTTGCACTATTTGCACAAAGAATTACTGTAGAACACATATTGACAGACAGAAGTAAGTATGTGGACGAGAACTCGAATCCAAACTTTCTATCACTACTCACAATACCTTTTCTGGCACTTTCCTGCTATAAACAAACAGTGTTGAAGCTAAACTACCACTTTTTCCACTTTAAACGAAACTTCATTATTTTTTGCACAACTTTCACAAAAAGTTTCTAAAGAACACATGTTAATATGTGTCTGTCAATCGACAGATGTGTTTTGACGTGAGCTTGAAAGCATTTTCAATAAAACACCTAGGCGTTTTAATTAAAACGCCTGGTGTTTTAATTAAAACGTTTTCCTTGATGTTATGTCAATTAAAACACTTAGGTGTTTTAATTAAAACGCTTTAAGTGTTTTTTTCAATAAAACGTTTGAAGCGTTTTAAATTAAAACGCTTAGTGTTTTAAATAAAACGGTAAGTGTTTTAAAATAAAACGCCTGAAGTGTTTTATTGAATTAAAACACTAAAAGTGTTTTAATTAAAACGTTTAGGCGTTTTAATTTAAAACGTTTGGGTTTCCAGTGCATAGGCATGCCTAACTTAGGCAAGCCCCATGGTTTCCGCATTAGGCCCTAATGCCCGTTTAAGCATGCGCCTAAACTGATTTCTACTCGGGAATACATAATTTTGAAATAAACGCATTTGTTGTAGATAATAGTTTTTAGGCTTATCACTACAAATGGATAATTTGAATACGGAATTTTCTATCAAATGGCGGAATTCACCCTGCAATAATTTCACTTGACAATCTCTTGTGCTTCAATTGCGAGTTCTAACAGATTTTGTGCAAGTGTTAAATCACCGTCCACTAGATTTTCAAATGAGCATCAATGAGTCGTGCAATCAATACTATTTGAAAATGATCATGATCCATCAACTAAGGAAAATCGTAGATCCAGTTGAGTGTTAGTGATGCATCAAACATTTTGATATTATTCTTACAACGTTCATGGCTAGCCTATGGTGGACACCGGTAATCTAACCTAGTAACATAGTAGATCTATCACGTTTTATCTGAGTTGCAAACTTTTGTATTAGAAGATTAAATGGATAAGTAAAACGATAATGTTCATAGTCTCTCAGCATTTTGTTCGAGTATGCAATATTTGGCCTATTATGAAATAATAGTTAAATCAGCCAGAAACATTTCAGAATTGAACAATTTTCATGTTCGAAAATTAAATATTCGGGTAACAATCTGTCCTTAAATGGGCTAAACAAGAAACAATACTTGCTTTAAATACATTAATAGTTGATTCTGCTATTTTTCATCAATAGCTTCCCAACAATAACAAATAGTTGTTTCAACCAATGAAATTTCTTTGCGTGCACTAATTAAACAATTACTGAAACGGTAAAAATGATCTAGCATAACAATTTTACATCGCTTCGAAGTTGGTTTTCACTTTTTTGGCAAAAATGTTTGTTTCATTCCAGCAATTTATCTTATTTCAAGTATGAGTACATAACATACTTGGATAAAGACTTCGCAAATGACAAGATAAGCTTAATGACAACTAAATCGTGAGCGTGAAAGGAAATTGGCCAGAACGCAAAGCTATTCAACCATATGTATTTATTACATGAAATATATTTAGCAATTAATTAAATTAACAAATAATTGTACCTCTTATCCATTGCTCTAAAATAAAATCCAATTTCATCTTGCTGAATCAAATTGTCTTTTGCTTTCCCTTGATTATTTCAATTCTGCTTGTATTAGACATTCTCGTCTTTTTCGTGGCACCCTTATCCTCTTTACATAAAACACATTCGTTACAAAGACTCCCATACTAAACATATCTTTTTCTTTCGTAATAGATAGAGAAAATCCTCCATTTTGAGGTACATTTTCTACTATATTTTTAAAGGGATTAAATTAAATTGAATAAGTACCCTTACATTTATTAACTTAAAGGGGTGAAATTATGTTACCTACATTTATCTTTTGGGCTAAAATTTAACTACAAACACATACTAGAAAGCGAACTGGTTCAATGTTAAAGAATTTTATTGCTTATCAATTATTGAAGTTATACAATACAATTGCTACTTCATATTCTCTGCGTATCCCTTTGTTCTACATTTTACAATTCAAGAAAACAATGAGTCTGTTGTAGCTAGTATTTGTTTTGCCGAAGAACGATGAAGCTGATGGGGCTGTATTCATGGAGTGCTCGCTTTAATACTAACATTTATGCAGAAATTGATTTAACTCTTAAACTATATTGAAAAAAGTTATGACGTTTTATCTCTTTTGGTGTTTCAAATGAATGTGAAATACTATGAATATGAATGCGAACGATATGCGCTTCATTCTATTTTTGAGGGTTTTCTTCATGAAATAACGTATAACGTCAAGAGTCGAAGCATAATACTTTTTGAATAATTTATGTTAATTATATGTGAAGCGACTAGAGCCCAAACGACCTGGCAAAATAAAGTGCTGGTTCAAAGTAATTAAAAGATGACAACTTTTCGCGTCTAATTAATGGCAGAGAGCAAGTGAAGTGTTTGGAGTGTAGGTGGGTGCGGAATAATATTACCTGAAATTATCGTTTATGTACACACCAATACACAGATGAACTGCACAAATTAGAGAAAGAACCCTTTGTATACATTTTTATTAAGGTTTATCATTAGATAAGAAGATACGAGTATGTAAGACAAAAATATTGACTACGCTCAAAAAGTCTATTTTACAAGGTTTTACACCTTTTATTTGATTCATGGGAAATTTAGAAACCTTCCGTTTGCCTAACAACAACTGCTAAAAAGTGAAGCCTAGCATCATTTACATGTAAAAATGTATACAATAAGCGTATTCAATGTTGCTTTTTAGAATTATACGTAAATGATGGATTAACAAGTGCCATGGTTTAACAGTGATGGAACTTAACAATTTAGGAAGACAGTAGTTTGCTATTTTTACCCATTCATAAATAAATTCAACCAAAAAGTTGTTTGAGTAGCATGTGCAATACATGCTAGAGTGTGAGAAATATAGGACAAATCTACTTAATATTCCCTGCTAGCATTTTGCACATTCCCCCACTCTACACCTTGACACTGATTAGATAATTCCAATATTTGATTTGAAAATATCTCAGCAAGACATGTCCTCATAATAGTTTCTGAATTTTTCACCTCAAAGTTTTCAAGAGATGATCACTCCTGACTTTTTCACAAATTTTGACGACTGTAGCTTCTATAATTTCGGAGAAAAACTGCTGTGACACTGACGCACGAATACTGATCGGCATTTGATTAGGTATTTTTAATGTAGTACATAACCATAAAAAGGAGTCTTCAACCAGTGAATACGGAACGATGAACAACATTTAAGCAATATACCAGAAGATAATATGGGAAAAGAATTGTTTGAAACTAAGAACCCAAAACATTATTACTGACTGCTTTAATTTTATGAGGCTGAGAAAATAATTATGAAAGATTCATTGTTAGAGTAAAAATATGTTTCTTTAATTTTACGGCAATTAAGCATGAAAAACTCGAATTATCCCCTAAAGTTTGTACCACTGCTACAAGGAACAAGTCCCGATGCTACATTTTTTGGTCCAATCATATCGTACCACAGTCTTAGTTCATGTTTCTAATTTTTTCCTTACTTTTATATGCTACGGCTATAATACGTGGTTATTTCGACGAATGTGACTCGATATTTTAGATAGAGGGACTAATTAAATCGGTTTTTGGAGTTAAATTTGAAGAAGGATTTATCTTTGGTCTGTTTCCGTTTTCACTGAAAACAGCATTAATGCGCTGTGAAATAATCATTTAAATTCGCTGCTTCTAGATTGCCTAGAGTTTAATGAAAAAATTACTCATTTCGAGCCCATACAAAAAAAGCAGTTTATTTTGTCTCGTGAAAAATTTAAGACCATGGGCTGAGCCCTTTTCAAAATAACCAATTTAATTGCAAATATGCCCTCGAAGATGTAACGTTGCTTTCCACAAATCAAGGACGAACGTATCGTCGCAAAACACTCTAGCATAAAAAGCTCTCCGAGGATAAAACAAAAAAGTTTGCATTATACTAGACTTGTTTAAGAGGACTTCAGTAGTATTAATACCAGTCAAAAACTGCGCTCCAAAAACGGCAGTGGTCGGTAGATTAACAACTTCTGTATACAAAGAAACTAATGTACTCGTAACGCACACACTTGTTCAAGGAAGTAATTGCTTTCAGCAAAGTAGAGCAACCAGGCAACCAGGTGTTTTAAAAAGCATATTGCTAAAAAATATTGCTGGAAGGCTGTTAACCGTGACAAAACTTCGCTATCATTTGGTGGCGCAAAGGAGTTCTGGACTGCTGAATCTTTAAAGTAGAACTAGCAGCAACTAAATTGTTATAAATGAATGGTCAGCACTGTTGGGAATGGTTGGGATAGGGAAATCCACATCAAACACAAAAGAAACTTTGCCAACGATTACGCAGTTGAGTCGCTCTAAAGCTACCCACTTGGCAAAACGCCCGCATTCTTATGGTGGACTAAGTGGTAATCAAGGTTGGCAGGTCAGTATGAAGCGGCAGTGATCAAGAACTTATTTTTGACGTACACAACGATTCAGAATGCCTAGAATTTTAGAAGCTTATACCATCATCATCTATGGCGCGACAGCCTTCAGGATTAATCTCCTCCAACCATCACGGTTCTGCGGCCTTGTCCACTACTTATTCACTCCCAACAAGTACCTGCTATCAGCTAATATCGTGACTTCTCATCGACCTTGTGCTGTACCCTTTAATGTTCTTTGTGGTAACTGGTTTTCTTCCATTCTTTCTAAATGGCAGATATAGGTGGTTTATCAAATAGTTCACACAACTAATCGTTTTAACGCAGTCTCCACGCTGTTTCTTGTTTCACTAAGAAGTAGATTTTCCGGAGCACTTTGCGTACAAATATGATGCTCGTGAGGGACCGTGTTTTACTTCCATATAGTAGCCCAGGTTTGACTAATGTTTTCATATGCGGAGCTCATTTTGCTTGTGCACGACTCAGGTCCTTAGAATGGGAAGTACGGAGCAATAGGCTTTATTTGTGGCGTCCGATCTCGTCCTTTTCGGGGCCTCTTCTATTCAGGTTAGTTTCAAATTATATCAAGTTATCCACACTTTCCAGGTTGTAGTAGCTTATGGTCAGGTTTTATCTAACTGGAATTTCCTTCCCCGTTTGAATCATGAATTTAGTTTTAGCTTCATTAATGCGTAGGTCTATTCGGTTTGCTTCAGACTCTAGCCTCAGAAATACTCGTTTGGCATCTAATATTGAACGTGCCATAATATTGACGTCATCAGCATATGCTACCAATTGTGTGGACTGGAACATTAGTGTACCCGATGTTTCAACGGATGCCTTCCTGATGCCGTGTTCGAGCGCAATATGAAAGAGCTTTGGGGCAAGTCCATGCCCTTGTTTTAAGCCTGATTCCATTCTAAGGCTGTCCATTAGTGCACCGGCTACCTTGACCTGGAACTCTGTGTTAGGATAATTACCTTGGCCATGCGGACTAGTTTTGTTGGGACGACAAACTCAAGCAGTATTTTGTACAGCGCATTTCTGTCAACACTGTCGTATGTTTGCTTGAAGTCTACAAAGAGGTGGCGCTGATCGATGTTATATTCCCACCACTTTTCGAGTACCTACTTTACTGAGAATATTTGGTCCATTGTAGACCGTCCAATCCAAAAACCTCCCTGATATTCTTCTATAATACTTTCATAGTACGGCATTAATTTTGTTTCTATAATTTTTAAGAGCACTTTATAAGATGTAGACAGCAAAGCCATGCCTCTATAATTTTCACACCTTAACATTTCCCCCTTTTCGTATTCAGGACGTATTATACTTCTACTTCTCTAGTAACTGCTCCTGTGACCATATGCTACATATTAGTCGATGCAGAAAGTTACTTAGATGCGGACGACCATTCTGAAGTGGTTCTGCTGATATTCCAGGAGCCTTAGTTTTTCTGAGGGGTCGTACTACTGTCAGTACTGCGTCTCTGGTTGGTGATAAGACTGGGGCCTCTTGCTCTGCTTCTGGAATGTTCACCACTTCACCCATTGTTGGAAGTGCTATGAATAGCATCTCGAAAAATTGCAGCCATATGTTTTTAATTTTGACTGTGTTGTTCATGATTGCTCCTTTTACACTTTTGCAAAGATTTAATTGTGGGTTGAAGCCGTCTCTTAGTTATTTAATGGAGGCATACGTCAATCTTACTTCATGTAGTGTCATGATTTTATTTATCTGTTGCATCTTGGTGTTGATGGTCAGTCGTTTCTTTCTTCGGCACATTTTTTCAGCTTCTCGTGCGAGGGTTTTACATTGTTCGTCTTTGACCCGAGTTGGTCACTGGATGTATTCTTTATGCACCTGGTCCATTTTATAATATCTTCCTTGTATTCTTCCTCAAACCAGCCGTTCCTACCCCAAGATCTCTTCAACTGCTTCTGTTACCACATATCTTACAGTCTTCTACATGGTTTTGATGTCATCATTACCTTCTTTTGCTTGCGGGGATAGAAGCGTCTATATTTGTCTAAAAAGCTTCGAAATATAGAAACGAAAACAACGTAGACGAGGACGAAGTGAATCAAAGCTTGGAAATGAAGCTTTCTGCGGCAGCAACAGGAATGGCGTTCTTTAATATGGAAGTAGCGGATGAGTAAGGCAGCTTTGCCTTCTTCTTTCTTTGCAGCACTACAGCCCCTCTCAGGCCTTCACTTAGAGATAGTTAGAGTATCTCATTTTCATAACTGTATTGATTTTTTCGGAAGTTGGTTTAATCAGTACCATGCTCCCGTGTGCTTGCTCAGCTATGATATGATCTGATTGAATCAGTACATATCACCACTGAGTGAACACTTTGCTTTGCCTTACATGTCACCATATGCAGTTCAAAAAGAAGTTTTTATCAGCTAGGTTTAATAAGGCCGAATGTTTTACAGGCAAACCGCCTTACTACTCATCCAGAAAGAATGACTCAGGGGCCTTGGCTTTTCAGAGGTCAAGCGATATAATCTCAAACACCAGGCTTGCCAGTGTTTTAAATTAAAACGTCTAGGCGTTTTGATTTAAAACGCTTTAGGTGTTTTAATTATTAAAACGCCTGAAAAGTGTTTCAAAATTGGGACGGGAATTAAAAACAAAAAGAGTTTTAATTTAAAACGTTTGGATTTGTTGTGTAGAGGGCTACCGAAAGAAAAAAAAATTTAACTCACCCCCCTGTATGGGGCGACACCCCTTAAATACCTTAAATATATTCCTGTCATTGCAAATTTTAAGAGGCACCACTTTTGACCTACATAGAAAATTTCCTCATTCTTGCTCATGTGGTTTGCGAGAAAACCTGTTATGACGCACGAACAAACGGACGGACAGACAGACAAGTCGCGATTTTATAATTTTTTAGGGTATTGTTAAAAATATATTACAATATCTTAAAAATGGTCTGGTTTATAAATACTTCCAAGTCAAGTCATTTAAAACGCTTCCATGGAGAAATTCATTATTTCAGTTGATACTTAAGTAGCGAATTGTGCTTGCCTTCAGACCTTTGGGGGCCGCCATTTTGAGCGCATGCATTTGATTTTGGATTATTTTACATCTTTGCGTGCTAGGCCCTCATCAATCGATGTGTCAAATCTCGTTCAAATAGGAGTTTCACTCTAGACAGGGCAAAAGTATTCAAATTTAGTGAAAATGGCACCTAAAAATACTATGTTTTAAATTTTTGACTTTTTCATCTTTCGTTCGATTTTAATAATTTCTGCACAAATAAAGAACTTAGTACAGAGATCCTTAGTCTCAACACTACAAATCCAAACGTTTTAAATTAAAACGCTTTTGGTGTTTTAATTCCCGTCCCAATTGTAAAACACTTTTCAGGCATTTTAATAATTAAAACACCTAAAACGTTTTAAATTAAAACCCCTAGACTTTTTAATTTGAAACACTAGGCGTTTTAATTAAAACGCCTAATGTTTTAATTAAAACGCCTACTGTTTCAATTAAAACATTAGGCGTTTTAATTAAACGCCTTGTGTTTTAATTGAAACAACAGCCGTTTTGACTCAAACGCCTGGTGTTTTAAATTAAAACGTCTAGGCGTTTTAATTTGAAACGTTTTAGGTGTTTTAATCATTAATGCGCATTAAAAGTGTTTTAAAATTGGGAGGAGAATTAAAACACCAAAAGCGTTGTTGATCGTATGTCTTGGATCATACTGCAACAGGTTTTACCTTACTCAACAATGGAGTGGACGAGGAATAAAGGCAAATGTAGTATTCGGTCAAGTCGTCGCGAAGTCATTGTGCTCACATTGTGCCTTTCATGAAAAACCTACGAAATTTATCACTTTTGTATACTCATAACACCTTTGCTCGTACTTCACTGCTTTAAACAGGAAGTGTCAAGATTTAAATACCACATCACGTTCACTTCAGTATTTGTTGCACTATTTGCACAGAAAATTACTGTAGAACCCATATTGACAGACAGAAGTAAGTATGTGGACAAGAACTCGAAACCAAACTTTCTATCACTATTATATACTCACAATGCCTTTTCTTGCACTTTACTGCTACAAACAAACAGTGTTGAAGCTTAACTACCACTTCTTCCACTTTAAACGAAGCTTCATTATTTTTTACACAATTTTACACAAAAAATAACCAAAGAACACATGTTAATATGTGTCTGTCAATTGACAGACGTATTTTGACGTGTGCTTGAAAGCATTTTCAATAAAACGCCTAGGCGTTTTAATTAAAACACTTGGTGTTTTAATTAAAACGCCTGGTGTTTTAATTAAAACGCCTGGTGTTTTAATTAAAATGCCTGGTGTTTCACTTAAAACGCCTGGTGTTTTAATTAAAACGCCTGGTGTTTTAATTAAAACGCCTGGTGTTTCAATTAAAACGTTTTCCTTGGTGTTATGTCAATTAAAACACTTAAAGTGTTTTTTCTCGAGAAAAAGTTTGAGGCGTTTTAATATAAAATGCTTGCCGTTTTGTTTAAAACACTAAGTCTTTTAATTTAAACACCTCAAACGTTTTATTAAAAAAAACACCAAAAGCGTTTTAATTAAAACACTTAGGTGTTTTAATTAAAACGCTTTAAGTGTTTTTTCAATAAAGCTTTCGAGGCGTTTTAAATTAAAACGCTTAGTGTTTTAAATAAAACGGTAAGTGTTTTAAAATAAAACGCCCGACGTGTTTTATTGTATTAAAACACTAAAAGTGTTTTAATTAAAACGCTTAGGCGTTTTAATTTAAAACGTTTGGGTTTGCAGAGAAGTTTCATCAAAATCCGTTGGAAAATTTGACCACTAGAGGGCGACCTGAAAAAACGCGTAACTAAACGGCCGCCATTTTGAAGTTTGCACATGCACGATCACCAAAAAATTGCGACTTTTAAAAGCCTTTGAAGTTTTGAGCTTCAACTGGTCGCCATTTTGTTTTATGCAACCTGACTTCCAAGTTTTTCACATAACTCTTTAGATATTTATAGTTTCTATTAAACTACCAAATTTCATTAAGATTGGTTGAAAGCTACAACAAAAAAAAATTCATTAACATTGGTTGAAAACTACAACAAAAAAAATGTTGTACGTTTTTCAACGTTTGAGCGGTCGCCATTTTGTTTCTGCTGTACCGACTTTGGATTTTTTATTGTGGGGTTCATCACATACATTGGTGAACCTTTGTACCAAATCACGATTTTTCGTCTAAAATGGCCACCATTTTGTTTTCGCCCGGCCGATATAGCTGATTCACGAACTTAACCGAGATATTTACCCAATACACTTTTCCTGAAAATTTGGTGAAAATCGGAGCAAAGCGAGAAATTTACCTAAAACGTCACCCGGACAGGTATAAATTGACTGAGCTGTAATATATGCGTGGGGAGTATATTGATATGCTTAAAAACAACTCATATATCTGTGGCAGATATGAGTTCGACTTAGAAAATATTTTCTTTTCTAACAAATGGAGATTTGAAAAATAATATGATTTAAAACTGAATATTATATATTATAGTTCTATCGTTTTATATCTATCTGGCATGTATTTTTTTTTTTTTTGAGTATAGTTCCCAAGTTACTTTAACTTCGAACTAGTAATGAATAAGAAAAGAATTGATGAATTGTTTATAATTGATCTACGTGCCGTGAAAAGTAAGCGGGAAACAGGTAAAACCGGTCCACCTATAGGCGAGAAGGATGCAAAGCAACGATTGCTTTCATTTTTCTCGCCTACATGGGTTTTTCTTATGTGGCGCCTACTTTTCATGCTGTGTCTAAAAATGGCTGATAATGGGCTAATAATAATGAGTCAATAATGAGCCGATTCCAATAATGGGCTGATTATGTGCAAATAGTCAACCATTGATTGTAGTGGATCATTTGACAATGAAAAAGCATTAAATTACTTAGGTATAGGAATTTTGTAAACATTGGCAATTAGCATGTACATGGCAGTGTTTTACTGACCCAGGCTAGGCTCAGAAACGTCCTGCATTGGCCTTTGCTTTTACTGCAACGCGTTTTAAACTGAAAAATACTCAAGCTTGCTGAATTATTGCTAATAATGGGCGAATAATGGGCAGATAATAGGTTTATGATGAGCATTGGACTCCTGAGTATAAATTCAATTTAGGCAGTGATAACGTCCTGATAACGTAATCCTAAATGGGCATTAAGCCCTAATCGGATTCCGTATTAGATCCTACTGCCGAATGTAACGCACCACCCCATCCCCGGCTAAACATTTTCTAGTTTAGGCAGTGGCTCGCCTAAACACTTCTTAATTTAGGCGCTGACGGGGTTCGCCTCAAGAGTTCCTAAACGCAAAAACTTTCTTGGCCAAATCAACACAAAAGATACAAATTTGTTCATAATACTTGCTGTTCTCTCAATTTGCAAAATACTTACCGATTTTCCAAGACAATCTACATTCGCGATAAACCTATATATATATATATATATATATATATATATATATATATATATATATATATATATATATATATATATATATACATGTAAATATATACATATATATATATACATGTAAATATATACATATATATATATATATATATATATATATATATATATATATATATATATATATATATATATATATATATATATACATGTAAATATATACGTATATATATATATATATATATATATATATATATATATATATATATATATATATATATATATATATATATATATATATATATATATATATATATATATATATATATATATATATGTATATACGGCTCTGGTGCAAATTATATGTAGTGAAATATTTTGATTCAATTAAGGTATGCCGCATTAGGGCCATATTAAGCATGCATTAGGCATGCCTATCTTGGCAAAAAGTGATCAACACCTCATCACTTTTGGACTTAAAAGTATTTAAAGGTCTTCTACATATGATTGTAATTTATTAACTAGAAATTTTATTTTGTTTCGA
This sequence comes from Odontomyia ornata, assembly GCA_963969285.1. Classification (NCBI taxonomy): domain Eukaryota; kingdom Metazoa; phylum Arthropoda; class Insecta; order Diptera; family Stratiomyidae; genus Odontomyia; species Odontomyia ornata. Next base: position 5,052,872 of record OZ017743.1, on the reverse strand, counting down.
TTCTACATAACAAGAAATTTTCTGTTTAGGAACTGTTTAGGCAAGCTTCATCACCGCTTAAATTAGAAATTTTTTAGGCAAGCCCATCACCGCATGAATTGAAATTATTTTTATAAAGTGATGAAAATTGTAAATATTGTTTTTAAGCTCTAATCAAGGATTGTTTGTTTTTTACTCTAAAAAAATTAAGTTGGCCCAAATAAGAAACTTTTTAGGCAAAACCCACCACCGCCTAAATTGGAACTTTTTTGTAAAGTGAAGAAAAACTCAGTAAACTGTATTTTTGTTAAATCGTTTAACGATCATAAAACTAACTATAAAACCACCCTAACACTTTCGTATGACGATCGTAACATCTTAAAACTATGATAAAACGATCGTAAAACTATTGCACAACTATTGTTGAACTATCATCAAACGATCGTTGATCTTAAAACTATCATAAAAATATCGTACAACTATCGTAAAAATATTGCAAGCATATCATTAGACTATCGTCAAAATATCTTACAACTTTCGTTTCTAACGAATGTTCGTAAAAAACTAAGTTTCTGTTTAGGAAAACTCTAATGCGGAAAGCCCCATCAGGGCCTGAAGACGCTGTGTTTAGGAATTAATAGGGTTATGCGTTACATTCGGCCTTAGGACCTAATGAAGTTTTCCTAAACAAATCCTAAACGGAAAAAGTTTAGGCATGCCTAATTAGGCCCTCATTAGGCATGCTTCATTTGGTCTACATTAGGCATGCCTAAACTGACAAGAAATTAAAAAAACCACTATTTTCATTTGATCATTATTATCGTTCTCCACGTTACACTAAAATGCGAAATTTTCAAAATTGCTTATGTAAGACATACCTAATTAGGCCCCCATTAGGCATGCCTAACTTAACTAACCCCACCGTTTCCGCATTAGGCCCTAATATCCGTTCAGTCATTCCTAAACTGATTTCTAAGCGGTATAGTTCGTGTAGTGTAGTGGGTGCTCACCCCGTTAGCCGAAGGTCCCTGGTTCAATCGTGTTGGTGATAATGAGATTTGTTTTGAGTGATTCTAGGGACGCTCTATAAGCCCATTCAGTTATGATACGTACTGGTTTGAAATCAGAACGCATCGCAGCTGGGTGGAAGAACACACGGCAAAAGCATAGTACTGACCATGTCACTTTCTCGGGTGCCGATACATTTGATCAAGGTAATGAAATACTCTAACTATCTCTAAGCAAGTCCCAGAAGGGTCTGTAACGCTGAAACAACGGCAAAACAAAAATTATTGAACGGAAAATGCATGTGCTTTTTGTGATTGGCAGGTCCTTTATAGGGATCTTTTGATGGGAGAAACTTGACTCATCGTTGGCTCTTTGTTTATTTTGCTTTTCATTGCAACATATTGAGAATCCGAAATGCTTAAGTCAGTCAATCAATTACCAATGATCGGCCGTGGATCATTTGCCGACGGGCAACAATTGAATTGAAACAATTGAATCCTATGTGGAATTGAAGGATAGCAAATATGTATTTTATTACCTCTTACTTTGTCGTACTTTTTTGAAGATTATCATTCTACTCGTGACTTCCAATCTCATCCGTCTACATAATCTAATGTTACTTAGAATTAGTTCATATATTAGATACCCTTTGCCATCTAACTTGCGCTTCATACTAGCAGTAGAAGAACAATATTGTTTGATTAAACTCAAAAATATATTTATGATTAATTGTAAGCATTGTGCAACCCTCTTTCATCTTTCACACATCAACTTAAATAATTTTTACAATATACATAAGTCCCTTAATGAAAAGAAAAAACAAATAATATCACATTAATTTCTACGAAATTCTTTATCTTCTCCCCAATTAGCAGAATCGCTATTGCACACAGACCGTTTCCTTCGTTCTGTAATCTTATGTTTTTTATCCACTGATATCTGGAATATTTACTCTATGTAATATTTGAGAATGCTTTGTATGGTATCAAATTTTGCTTAGAAGAATACATGGCTACTGTTTGTGCTGAAACTGAGGTTGATGGCTTCTCCGCTGTCTCTTCTAGTTGACGTACTTTTACCCCTTTTAAAACTTCTTCATTTCATATATACCACCCACTCAGTAGGTTGTTTATCCCTCCCTCCTCCACTTCAAAGTGTACCCAACGTTTCTATCGCAATCTTATCTCATTCCACGGTGGCCTGATTTCCACCACCCTCAAAAATATTCTACTCAACTTACATATAAAAGTTTAATGAAAATTTGGAAGAGTTGTCTACTTATGGGTAGACATAAAAATAGGACGGATAAAGATGACGGCGTTGAAGTTAGAGGCGGGTGGCGACAGTGGGTTGTAACTTGGTTTTTGAATTTATGGAATGGCAGATAGTGATAGTGTAGTGGTAGGGAAAGTTGTAGATAGGGCATAGTATACCCAAGAGGATGGATTAAGTTTATGGGTATGCTATAATGTTCCCAAAAAACGATGAATTATTATTCACCCCTTTTCACTTTTGAAGAAATCCCCCAAGAAATTATACTTGAGAAAGAAGAACGATGATGGGAGAGGAATGTTATTTTTAAGCAAAATTGTGGAATATCTCCCATAAACTTTAAGTAAGCGCTGAAATTTTGGTTTTCCAAGACTATTTTCTAATGATACGCGAACCCATCGCATTGTTGAATTGAATAATTAAGATAAGGTTGTACAACCTCAACTTCAACATGGTATCAACATCTTTGTATTTGACTCGCATAACAAGCTGGTTAGTATTCAGATTTGAACTTCCTTCGATTTAATATGAAATCATAAAGCGAAACTCATGCTAATTACCTCTTCCATTTGAATACCGCAGTGGTGCTGAAACCTTTATTATATGAAATAACATTATATTCCAAAAGGACATTCAGTTATAAACTAGTTTTATTTGATCAAGAAGCGAGATGCATGTGAAATTAGAATACAAAATCCTTTCATGCTGAACAAATCTTCCAAGTAGTAGAAGATGTTATCAATGAAAATTGCTACTTAACATCAAGGAATGCCTTACAAGCAACGAAAACGCAATCTTGGTTGAAAGAATTTCGACAAACTTCTCCTTGCTTGATTCTTTTGATACTTAATATTCAGCAGGGGAATTTTCGAAAATTAGTATTCAATGAGATTGCTTAGTCATTTGAAAATTTGAACAGTTTCATTAATAGCAGAGGAGAGTGGCGTATTTTACTGGCTTCTAACATTATTAAGTAAGTTGCTAAAATTCGTCGGCTTCGAATTTAATTTTATTGAACGAAATCATGGCTGCGAAAAATTTCAACATGGCGTCTTACTGTGAAGGTTTAGATAGCTTTCGTGGTGATTAAGGTGATCTCAGCTATTGTATCATCCACGTCACGGTACTCAGTTTAGAATATTTTCGTTGATTATGTTTCTGAATTTTGACTAAATAAAATGAAAAAATCAAGCCGATAGTTTTGTATAAAATAAACGGCAAACTTTTGTAAGATTATGCATAATATGAAAAGAAAAATAAAAAAACTATTGTTCAGAAACTACGAATAATCATTCTCTATAAGGGAAACGTTTTTTGCATGTAGTGAAGCAGCGTTTTCGAATATTTTGATTTTCTTTGGAACCTTAGAAAATTCAACTTCATAGTAAATTCGGCCAAACTTTCTTTCCTTAAGTTTGGCAGGAGTCTCATTATACAATTTTCTAGTTTTTTTTTGGAAACCAAAATAAAGATGGTACACCGAGAAACAGAGGCCCGCATGGTGTAGTCGTTAAGGTGGTCACCCCACAAGCCAAAGATCCTTGGTTCAAATCCCATTGGCAACCAAGAGATATATTTCGAGTGATTCTTTGGATGGACTATAAGTACGTTCAGTTATGATAACTACTGGATTAAAATCAGAACGTATCGCAGCTTAGTCGACGGACACACAGCCTAAGTATGGTACTGACCAATTCTGCTTGAGTGCCATTACATACGATCAAGATAATGAGATACTCTAACTTAGCCCTATAGGGTCTGTAGTGCTACAAAAACAACAACAAAACGGAGAAAAAATGTGCAAAATTATACAAAAATTGAGTAATTGCCACAAGTTTATAAGCATTTTTGAGTTGCCGGAAAATCGTTTAGTGTAGATTAAATTTATGAAGGTTTTCTGTTTTTTGGAAGATGTCTGTAGATTTTCGTTGATCCAAAAATGCTTTTGAACTTGTATGACATTCATACGATTCGTGTGATTATACACAATTTCTTTTTCTTGGTTTAGTTCAATATTAACAATTTTTCCTCTCGGCGCACTACTTTGAAGCATTTCTTTCAAATACCACATCTTTATGCATATGAGTAGTTTATGTTATGGGCATAACGTTTTGCTATCTTTTCCACATTTTCAATACCTTTCAGAGCCCGTGATCTGCACCGATGTAATGCTGTAGCAAAATTACACAGGCTCACCCGGGTAGATTTTTTTCAATAGAACAATGGAAATCATATATGAATTTAGGCAAATTACATGCAAAACGTACATGCATACTATGCAGCCAAGTAGCTTACTCATAATAACCGTGGCGACAATTATACTCGTATATTCGAATTGTCTCACGTAAATGGTTTAGTTTAACGTCAGATAAACTATTTACTGACTTAATGGAAACGCTCCTGTCTTGGAATCCACGATTGATGGGTTCAGTTCCAGCTAATGGCTCTAAGTGTGAATTTGATGGAATCGGAGTTACGAATATTTATCCTCCATTGAGTAAAATTGTAGTGTCCGAATCAGTGCGTCATTTTTGTGCAGGAGGAAGGTAGATAGTAAATATTAAAATTGGCAAGATGCTGTGAATAGAATTTTAAGGCTGCTTTTTTGAAGTTGGATAATTTACTTGAATATATAATAAACATTTATACAAATTTTTTGCAACTTACCTTATGTTTTCGGAGACTGAAATATTCCCAAAAGCTTTTATGTGAGAGGTTAAAAGCTTGAACGTTGTGCAATTCGTTCACTACTTGTACTCAAATTTGGAAATTCCATTATTAAAAGAGAATCGCGTAAATTTTATAGCTTGCTATGTTGTCATATTAAAAATGGGGTCGGTTCCTAGAAGAGAGCAAGATCACTTCATCAATATTTTTAATGCACTAATCTAACGCTAAGGACCGCTGTTTTAAATATCATGTTCGATTTTTGACAGATCAAATCTGAATGCGGAAATATAGAAATTTGACATTTTTTCCTCTTATGATACCTAACAAAATATAAATATTATTAGTTTATGTATAGTCATAAAATTTCGATGATCCAATGAGACGAATTTTTTGAAACGATATTTCACTTCCGTCAGGAAATGCCATCGTAATTATTCGGCCAATGTTACTTGATACTTACCACTCTCTCCACTTCGCAAAATCCCTACCTGTTCACACATTAATGAAACATTAATAAACATATATACAAATATAGCCTCAACCACACGAGTGTGAAATATTTTGATTCAATCTAGGCATGCTGCATTAGGGCCCCATTAGGCATGCCGCATTAGAGTTCCATTAGGCCCGCATTAAGCATGCTGAACTTAAAAGTATTTAAAGCTATGCGTTCTCATCTTCTACGTGTAATTGAAAATTATTAGCAAGAAATTTTATTTTGTTTTGATTCTACACAACAAGAAATTTTCTATTTAGGCGAACCCCATCATTGCCTAAATTAAGAACTGTTTAGGCAAGCCCCATCATCGCCTAAATTAGGAATTATTTAGGCAAGCTCCATCACCGCTTCGATTTATTATTGTAAATATTTAAATTTTTGCCAAAAATTTACGGTTTGTTTGTTTTTTACACAAAAAAAATGTATTTTTAGGAATAGTTTAGGTAAGCGCCACCACCACCTATATTAGGAATTGTTTAGTCAAGCCCTTCACAGCCTAAATTGAAACTTTACTTGTATAGTAAAGGAAATGTTTGCCTTTTTGACGACTACTCGTAAAACTGACGTTTTTGACGAATGTTCGTATACCTAACTAAAGTTTTTGACGAATGTTTGTAAATCTAAAGTTTTTGGTGAATTTTCGTAAAATGCTAAGTTCTTACTAAGAAATTTTAGTGTTGTTTGCATTTTTCACAACAAAGATTTTCCTGTTCAGGGAAACCCCTTTAGGCCCTAATGTGAAAAGCTCCATCAGTGCCTAAGGACGTTATGTTTAGGAATTGATGGGGTAATGCGTTACGTTTGGTATTAGAGCCTAATGGGGTTTTCCCAAACAAATCCTAAACAGAGCATGTTTGAGCATGCCTAATTTGGCCCTCATTAAGTCCCCATAAAGCATGCCTAACTTAGGCATACCCCATTAGGTCCACATTAGGCATGCCTAAGCTGACAAAAATGAAAAATCGCTTGTCACACTGCAAAATTTCCGTTTGAACATTTTTGTCGTTTTCAACATTACACTAAAATGCGAAATTTTCAAAATTGCTTGAGTTACGCATCCCTAATTAGGCCCGCATTCGGCATGCCTAACTTAGGCAAGCCCCACTATTTCCGCAAAAGGCCCTAATGCCCGTTTAGATATGCCTAAACTGATTTCTACTCGAGAATTTTGAACAGAGCATTCAACAAAATAAAAATAATGCTCGGAATATAAAAGCCATATCTCTCATATCTCCCCAAATGTGCTACAACAAATTCATACCATATTTTTTTATGTACATTTTCAAACATTCGAAGGTAATGTTTATCTTCAACTAAGGTTTGCCAGCAGAATGGCTAGACGAATCTCCACAAAGATAAATGCTTTCATTTGCTCTCACATTCTATTGCTGACTCTATTCTTTTCTGGGAAAGGCGTGTGGCAGGATGGTAACCGTATCTGAAGCTTTTTTCCCAACTACTTGAAGTTAATACGTAGCCAGACTGTTTTTGAAATGAGAATATGCTTGAAGCAAAAAGAAGAACATAAAAGAAAGGAGAACTAAACCACAGAAAGAGGAAGATTAGAGAATTTGTATTTTCGAAAAATGCATGAAATAGTACCGCAGAACTTTTCGCACCGTCCCGCCCAATAAGACATTATGCCGCCCACTTGGTCTGACTGCCGAATCTGATGGCGTTTTATCCACCTACACTACCCACGGAATTCTTTTAAGCCAACGAATATTTTTCAACAAATCCCTAGTCCTCCCATGTGTCTTAGGTATATTCGAATGAACAGCAATATGGTATTATTTCGTATTCTTATAATTTTTCAACCTTTGACGATGTCTTTATTTTCTCATTTTCTTTCGCTTTTGGATGTGTTTCTTCTTGTGTGCCAATGATTTTTTTTTTTAAAATTTCAAGACTATATTGCAAGCAGCAGCCTAACCGCCAGATAAACAAATATCGTAGTCGTTTCAAGGATCAGCAAGGCATAAAGCAATGAAAGAAAAATGAAAAATCCACGATAATAACGGGGGATGACTGGTGTTACCCAAGTGAGAAACCATGTCGACTGCGAAGACAACGATGGAATTTCCTTTCTCTGCTTTTCTACTCCTTCGGATTTGCCATCTCCTAACACTGGCACCGAGTTTTTACTACCCCCTTAGTTTATATTTTCCTTTAGCTGATTTTTTCTGCTATTTAGGATAAATGAGGGCGGCAACGTGAGCAAGGACCATTTAGACGCGTGGCAATTGAGCTTCCTTTACCAAATGAAAAATTTCCTTACACCAAATGCCTGCAGATACCAGAGAAAAGTATTTTATATAAGGAGAAAAGACATAAAAAGGAATCTGCTAAGGACTTCAAGAGATTCGGGGGCTACACTTTTGTTCGCATCATTTTATGTTTAATCATACAAAAAGAAAAGCAAGATATAATGTACACGTATGGAAAGGTTGGGGATATAGCAAATGGAGACAAACACATTTAGGACATGAAGCTACTACCCTCCATTATTCTCATTGCTTTTGTAGAACAAAGTTATGATAACGATTGTAGAAGTCGATTCTGATATAAATTTAGGAAAATTTATTTCTTCGTTGTGCATTCACTTTAATAGAGGACTGGGTAAGACAAATAAATAATACGAGTATAAGTAAAATGGTTGATGCATAGATGATTGAAATACTATTTGCAGAAAAATTCAAAAACTTATTTTGTTAAGCTCTATGCACTTTTTAATACCTAACCAATTGTCTAGTCTAGTCGGGTCAAGTTGTTGATTAATCGACTAGCACATATTTAGTGCAAATCAAATGCATTTACTATAGATGCACAAATTTCTTCGTTTTCCTCTTCCCCTTCATAGCGCGATTTGGAGAAAAAGATTGATTAGGAGTAGAGTATGTATTGTATAATATGTCACAAGGAATGATTTCAAAGTTAGTTGCTTGAATATCCATTACGGATATTGATTTCATGCCTCAGGGCAGTTGGAACATAGTGCCACATTTCCGTGGAAGTAGCTTCGCTGAGTAGGTATTGCAAGGTTTCCTGTAGATTTTCAAATGAAGACTAAGATTATAATGCAATATAGCTTGGATAATGTGCCAAGTAGTAAGTAGCAAAAAATTACTCACTGGAAGAAAATACCTCAAAAAAAGCATTTTCATGCATGAGCCGATGAGAAATGCTGATTGCGCATATTACGATAGATATAAAAAGTATATAAGCTAATACAGAATTTTTTTTATATCTGATCGAAAATTTCAAAACGTTTGAAGGCTAAAAAAACTTTTAATGCAATTCACAAAAGCAAATCATATTGAGATAGAAGTTTATAAGGTGAATTGATACATTAATTTTACGAACTGTACAAACACAGGTTCTAAGATGGCAGTGGGTGGATATTTTGTATCATTATGACTACAAACCCAAACGTTTTAATTTAAACACTAAAGCGTTTGAATTAGAAGACTTTTGGTGTTTTAATTCATAAAGCGATTTGTGTGTTTAAATGGCAAAAAAAAACTTTATGCACTTTTATTAAGACGCCTAAGACGTTGAGTAAAACGTTTTATTTAAACCACTAAGCATACTATAGTAAATTCAATGCTAAAGCGTTTTAATTTAAACGCCTAAAATATTTTATTGAGAAAAACTGTTTTAATTAAAATACCCAGGCGTTTTAATTGTGATTGCTGAACGTTTCATATCAATTTATCTTCGTCCCCATAAATTCCTAAACAGAACGACTTTTGGAACTAATGAGCGTTCCGCATTAGGGCCTGATTGGGTTTTCCTAAACAAATCATAAACAAAATAAGCTTAGGCATTTCTGCATTAGAATCTATATCGAACAATTTTTGTTGCAATATATCAAGCAAAACGGAATTTCTTGACAAGACCTTACAATTATGTGGAAGATGAGAATGGCTAGCTTAAATAACTAATATTTCCCAAGTTCGTATGTTATGGGGAGTTCCTCATCCCTTATGGGGGGCTGATAGGGACCTAATGCGGCATGCCAAATTAACAAGAATTTAAATCAAAACATTTCACTACATACATATCACTTTTCTCGGGAAATATGAAGAATGTTAAGCTTTAAAAAATGAAGGGAATGTTAAGTATTTTAAGTTCTTAACATGAAAATTTATTTTATATAGTTTCCAAACAAACGTTTTTTATGTTTAGCAACTGTTTAGGAAGTCTTCACGAGTTTCTAAATTACGAAAAGTTTAGAAAAACCCATCAATTCTTAAATTAGGAACTGTTTAGAAAAACCCCATCAGTTCCTAAATTAGGAATTGTTTAGGTACACGCTACCGGTTTCTAAATTTAAAGTTGTTCAGAAAAATCCATTAGGCCCTTAAACGGAAAGCCCCACCAGTGCCCAAAATTTTGTAGTTTAGGAAATGATGAGGTCATGCATTACGTTCGGCACTAGGGCCTTATGCGGAATCTGAATTGGGACCTAATTCACGCTTGTCTAATTAGGGCCTAATCAATTCTTAAATTTAATTTCTAGATAGATCATTTGACATATCATGGGGTACATATTAGGTTGCACTTATTTAGTGCTTTTTTCTGGACCTTCGCTGCCCATATGTAGTGTCCTTAAATTCTGGAGTCAAAGCAGTAAAGATAAATTTTCATCAACAGAGTCAAACAAGCGTTTCCTAAGTTTATGCGCTGATCTTCGACAGTTTTTCCTAAAAATGTTATATAGTGGTTACTCCTAATTTTATATGCCAATATAAGCTTACTATGCGTACAACCTGAAGCCAACAAAATGGACCTACGAGCTAAAGGTGCCCGAAAATTCAAACACAAAACATGTCAAAAATAGTTTCATCCATCATTACCTGACTTCAAGCGACTGCAATCTTACAAATATGGAATACTTTACATGCCTTGGAGCTCACTTTTGTCACACAAGCAGCCAAAAGGTATAAAAAGTCAGAAATGTACACCGGAAAAATAAGGCTCGCTAATGAAATCTAAGCTGCCGAGGGAAGCGACGTCTCGACACTAGTAAATAATTCTGTAGAGGTTCTGAAAGGCAACAGAGAACAAAACTAGTTGCATACTCGTAGATGAACGGTACAGTTACTGCAAGCCCAAACGTCTTATATAAAATACCTCAGCATTTAAATGTTATGGATTTTTGGTGTATCGACTTTATCAAGTGACTTTTTGTGCATGTTTATTATATGATTTTGAAAGCAGAGGTGCGCGTTCTAAAAGCTGAGATATATAGCTGCACCAAGCGATTTATCCTTCTGTTGGTGACACTTGACGTTAGGAACGCCTTCAACTTCGCTAGAGGGGTGGATATTCTGAATCCGCTGTAAAACCCTCTTCAAGTTCCAGAATATTTGATGCGGCTTCTGAGGAAGTACCTGAAGGACCGATTCCTGCTTTCTGATACTATACAGGGCAAAGAAGTATAGAAGTTACATCGGACGTTACCCAGGGAACTATCCTGTGGAACATGTCTTACGACCGGCTACTTAGACTGAAGGTGTCAGACGAGTTACGCTTGATTGACTATACGGATGATTTGCGGCTCTAGTCGCTGGACGCATCGTTGTACAAGCGCAACTTAGGCTAGGTATGCTAATGCACCAAGTTAGAGACTAGAAGACTGCTCGCGGGTTCAATTTAACACTGGAGAAAATTGAAGTCGTCATCTTGACAAAAAAGAGAATCCCTAAAGTAAAGATGATCAGTATTGGAGACATACTAACTGAATCGCTGCTCAGATTTCTTAATTGGAAGACGCGGTCAATGGACCGAGACAGTTGGAGGCGCTGTTTGCAGTAAGCGAAGGTCCGAGAGGGGCTGTAGTGCTAAGAGGAAGAAGAAGAATTGAATCGAAGCCAGCGGTGAAGTACCTGACGGCTATTGATCGAAACGAAGAAGAGTTTCTCTGAGCAAATCAGGGCAACGGCTGAGAAGACTGCTTCGGAAGATAAGACGCCTTATGCCGGGGGGTCAGTGCTACTATGCGCAGCAGAAATATGAGGCGATGCTTCAGCAAGGAGGTTTACCGAAAACGCTTGACACACACTGCACACACTGCAGATAACGTCTTCATATCCGACAGTGTCTGTTTCAGTGCTGAAAGTTATTATAGGGATGATACCTATTGCCCTCCTTGCTAGAGCGTCGAACCGAGGACGAGGGGACACGGTTGTCCGACACTATTCGAAGGGAAGGTGCACTGTGCGCCTCATCCTGGATCTAGACCGTGGCTAAATCGAAGGCATGATGGGGCTGACTTCTATCTGGCCCAACTTTTGAGGAGGCATGGGTGTTTTCAGTCTTACCTGCACAAGATTGGTAAGTCACGGTCCCCCGATTGTCGGTTTTGCCCAGGAGAGGAAGACGATGCCTGCCACATATTGTTTGCATGCAAAAAATGAGACAGACTGCGACGGGAGAGGTCACCCCGGATAGTATAGTGACGGTGAAGTGGTGATGAAACCATGTAGCACATTATTTTCGAGCTTACAGCAGCTGGGGACGTCAGGGCCGAGCGATCGCAATCTCTCGATTCCTTTTCTTTCTTTCGCTGGAGGAGGGATCTCCCAGCATAAAGGTGCCTCACTAGGTAACAAAACGGGACCTGGCCCGAAGTAATGTGGCGAACGGATCAAGGCTAGGCCTTCAGGTTGACATGGGAGGTGCTTAGTAGGTAGTCCAGTCGCTTGCGAGCAGTGCCTAAATGGCATTCACCTCCCAACCACAAAAAACATATATCTGTACATTATCGAAATGGTTATTTCGATATCATTTTGGAAACTATAGGTGGGATAATAATGCTCATTTACTCATTGAGATACAAGTAGTTCGTCATACGACGATGAATTATTACACTTTATTCAAAAAGGAAAAGAAATTTAAAACGAAAAGTTGTCAAAGAATATTTAATGAATTAAAATTTTAAAATTTCAAACGTGCCTTTAGAATCTGAATGAAATTACCTGACAAATGCCATGTGTGTTTTTGTACTTTTGTATTACTTTATAGCAACTGTAGGGTGTGTTAATGCTGTAAAAATATATTTTGAAAATCACGGTTCAATAAAAAGTGCCCATCATATATTAAATGTTGCTTTCAGATGTACATAATCCACTCAAGGAATTCAAAACAGGTCATTGGAATGAGAGCATTACTAGTGATCTATCAATTGCAATTCTATTTTTGATTTTTGAACATTTTCAATGGATCTCGGTCGAAGAAGATTTGTATGTGCATGCTGAGGAAACGAAAAAAGTGAGCATTTGCTGATTGATGATTGTTCACGCAATCAATTATTTTCATGCAACTTCAACTCTAGCCATAAAGCTCATTTCACAGTGGACAACCATTTTCCCCACTTCAAAATTTCCCAAAAATGATGATATGAATTTCTTAAAATCGGTACCAAATCAGTTTTCCCAGTTCAGTGATGTTGCTGAACGTGCTGCGAATTCTTACGATAAATGGGAAAATTGATTTGGCACAAATTCGATTAAATTTATTTTCGTCTTTTTATGGTATTTTGAAATTAGTTTATTTTTCATGCTTTGAGGGTATGATTTCATATCATAACTATGCAAGAAAAATTTAGATAAAGATGTGGAGTCAAAGCATTCTTCCAAAGATTACTTTCATCATCTTAAAATTTAGGCACATTAGCTATTACAAATCATCCCACCCTTTTTTCCAAAAAGCCTCATAAAATTTATTAAAGAATGATAATACCTAAATTTTTATATGAACACGTTGACTCAATTTTTTCATTGTAGGGGCTCATGTTACTGCTCATATCAGCAAGATTCACGTTGCATCACCATTTCGTTCCTAAATTAGTCCATTATGTTAGTTTTCATATGCGTCCTCAATAATCCCATTTATGCGATGATGTTTTGCAGTGACATCGTCAAGCCACATAAATGACCTTTTTCAATCACAGCCTTCCTTTAACTTTATTAAATTCACATGCGATGGTTTGGTAAAAACTCAAAATAATGTTGGTTCATCTTGCCTCGCTCTAGACCCCCTGACGCATAAAATTTATTTCAGATTCTAAAATTTCCACTCAAAACCATTCATTTGATACCCCACTCAACTACCTTTGAAAAAAAAAATTTTTATGGGCGACTTGGTTATTAGGGAGGGGGGCCCCCTTAAAAGATTTTGAAATGTTTGATAAGACTCATGTTACTGCTCATATCAGCAAGATTCACGTTGCATCACTATTTCGTTTCTAAATTAGTCCATTATGTTAGTTTTCATATGCGTCCTCAATAATCCCATTTATGCGATGATGTTTTGCAGTGACATCGTCAAGCCACATAAATGACCTTTTCAATCACAGCCTTCCTTTGACTTTATTAAATTCACATGCGATGGTTTGGTAAAAACTCAAAATAATGTTGGTTCATCTTGCCTCGCTCTGGACCCCCTGACGCATAAAATTTATTTCAGATTCTAAAATTTCTACTCAAAACCATTCATTTGATACCCCACTCAACTACCATTGAAAAAAAAAATTTTATGGGCTACTTGGTTATTAGGGGGGACCCCCTTAAAAGATTTTGAAATGTTTGATAAGACTAACTTTTGAGAGACTACCACTTCCGACCTTTTAAAAAAGCTGAAGCTTTCTACCTGCTAACATATAGTTTCTGAGGAAGCTTGTTGTGATGCACGGACCGAGGGACGGACGGATAGGACTCGAAATTAGAAGGGCTTTGTAAAATAATTTTTAATGAAGCCCTATAACCAACGCGAAAGTATCCAACGAAATTAGTGATTTTGAAAAAATCGGTTCCCTCAGTTTTTATCAATGATTAGTACGAAAATCGCTAATTTCGTCTTCCCGGGCAAATTATGTAAAAACATGTGAAGGACGAATGCACTTTCTAACAAAACAGTTTTCAAATGACAATCATCACTGTAATTTTCTTTGTTTTATCGTTATAGCCCTTTTTGTATCATCGATTAGAGGTATTGGATAGAGTATCTCACTATCTTGATTGTATGTATCTGCACTCGAGAAGGTGATATGGTTGGTATAAGGCTTTGGTCTTGTATCCGTCCATTTCAAATCAGTACGAATCACAACTGAACGAGCTTATAGTCTGTCCAAAGAAACATTTGAAATAAATCTTTTTGTCAGGAATGGGATTGAACCACGGACCTTCGGCTTACGGACTGAGTACTTGAGCTACTACTCCACGTGGACTATAATTTTCTGCAGTACAATTCAGTTCACAAATTCTAACTTCAAAGATATCATATTCTACCTTCTTTTGGACACACATACCTTTTCTTCTTTTTTTAAATTAAAATATTTAAGCATTTGCCTATTCTTTGATTGTCCATCATCATTAATATTATGTTTCCTCCCTTATTTTTTATAGTACAAAAATAATAATACTCCTATGTTTCCCATTGACAAAATTTCATTCTTTCCTTCCTACCAACAAAATTTTATTCAATCGCCCATTGTAACGACATCCACGTAGGCATGTAGAATTCGATTACCGTTGACAGGTGGGAGAATGTCAGAAGCTAGTATGAATGCTAGCGTATCGTACTCACAATCTGGGTTTCTACTGGGACTGTGGTTCGACTTGCACTGGGTACAAGGAAATCTTTTTAGTTTCATCAAATGCAATTGTTTCTGTGTGTATGACGATTCGCATAAGCTAAGCATTATCATAGTTATATGCAAATCGCCATGTATTCAATTGGAATTTTTGCATTTGGCGAAAGTCGGAAGATGAACAGAGGGAATGGGATGGAGGTGTAATGAACTTCAATCATGTTACTTCTGTACGGCGGATGGTTGAAAGGCAAAACGGTTGCGGAGTCTTATCGAGGTAGGGAAATAATGCAGACGGCACCAAAAAACGAAATGACGAAAGCAACTCGAGTAGAAATGGGAGTAATAACGGGTGTTCTTGAGCGAAACAAGAAAGGTTTGAACTAAAATATCACTCGCGAGTGGATTTCAGAAAAAAGCCAAGAATTCTTCAAAATTTGATCGCGAGTGTGGTTTTTTGGTGGTTCCATAAATTTAGAGAGTGCTTTATTGCATTTTATATGAGAAAAATTAGTCGGATAATCTATAATACAATCAACTTAAAAATTGGAAACCATTAAAAACAAAGCCAAAAATTAAACGAAATTGAAAAGAGTGAAATAATAAAAAATAATGACGTTTTACATATACCTGCATAGTCTAGCCACCAACATTGTGTTAAAAATAAAACTAATAATAACTAATAGTGACTGCCAGTTAAAATTGACATAAAATCAAAGCGCAGTGTACAGTGAAAATTATGACGAATGAATCAAATGTTTGGTACCTAAGCCCAATGCTGAAACAATCAAGTGTCTGAGCTCATAAACTATAAAAATGAAAAAAAAAAAAGAGAAAAGTAAATTAAAATTGAAATTTCTAAGGACTATTTTATTTTATTATTGAAAAAATAAAATACAAGTCTTTGAGTTTTTTTATCAACTACTCGTAAAGCCGAAGCAACTGTTAGTCTGCGGAGAAAATAGACACAAACGTAAGTGAAACGAGCTAGCCGTTCGGTGTTTTCTTTTGATTCTTATAACATCAAACATTAAATTGAAAATTAACTTACAGTGGCCCACACTTCTTTGTTGTTTTGCACCGAACGCTCGGAGATAAAAAAAAAGAGTGAACAAAAAAATATTTTTTCCGATTATCAAAAATTCTTATTTAGATTTTCATAGTAATTTTCGGAGGATTCTAATTTGTTTTCTTTATTTTCACTATAATTTGTGTTTGTAATTAAATTTTTTCGAAATAAATAAAACGGCCATGGATTATTAAAAATTATTTATTTTTTTCATATCTGAAAATTACCTCTTCGTTTCTATTTGCAGTAGGTTGTTTTTAATGTAAAGTGGCCCAGCACGGGCAGAGGATGCTAACCATAGTTAAAAAATTCACTGCATCAAAAACTAATGTCTACAACTGCTGTTACATCCGTAGTTGCAACATGTCCTTAAATGTGACCTTAAAGGGTCACATTATAATGTGTGTTTGTATTTCATAGGAATGAAACTGGATTGCAATTAGATATCTGGACTGCAATGCATCAAATTTAATCGTTAATATCTGCAAGGTCATTCAAATGTCTCCCATTCAGTGCCAAAGCATTTTAGTCCAACATAATACCGTTCGTATACGACCTCAATAATGTAAATCCACATATGCGGTGATTAGTTACGCTGGAAAATTTCCGAAAAGAATGAAAATTTGTTTATTTCAACATTATTTTGGCTTTGACCTGATTCACTTTGCATAACCTTCAAATAGGACTTAATGGAGATCAAGTACAATGTTTTAACGAATGATCCCCGTTCAGAAGTTATGCGTGAACATACATAAAAAACCAAAAAAATGAGGTGCTTTTTTCTTCTGTAATATACAGTTTCACTCGTATATTACAGATGAAACTGATAAGCTTCTTTCCTTTTGAAGTAGGTCTAAAATTTTCGCAAATAAAAAGAAGATAATCTAAAGAAATCACTTTATCCAAAAGAAATTTATCCATTCTTTTTGGAAACAAGAACATTCATACTCGTATGTATAATAGTTGCAGTTAGAAGGACTGTTGCGTATCAAAATAAAATGATTACGAGTATTCCTCGTTTTTATGACCGAAATAAAGTGCTTATGAAATAAGTTTCATATTCAACAAGACGTTTCTTTCAGCAGGAACACCATGATCGATCAATTTAAAGTAATGTTGCGGTCAATTACCACATCGTTTGTTAGCCCAGTTAAACAAGACTTTTGACGCCACAATAAAACACAAAATGAAAAAAGTCTAAATGTAGGTAGCTGAAAGGGTAATGAAAATACACGAAAGTGTTCAAATTAAAACTTGTAAATTATGAATATATCCGTGGCTTAGTCAGTAAATTTTCCTGTAAGCAAATTATTTCACGAGATACGATTAAATTTATTAGAGATCAACTGATGGCTGTATACGCAGGTCCAGCAAATCGATTTTTTTATTGCTTTGATTACTCGGAAGGAAAGAATAAACAAAGTCATCCAAAATGTAGGGAAAGAACTCAACTTTCAAATGAATCTATTTTCAAGTTTGAACATATATATTATGTAACTGCAAAGCCTGTTTATTTACAAAAAAAACTCCTAAATAGATAATAAACTATAATAAACTTAATGCAGCGGAAATTCACTTTGGATTTGATATTTTTAATGTTTATGTAACATTATGGGATAAATACTATAGGAGGAAAACAATAGCTTGCTGAAATTACATGCTTAATTTTGCTTGTACTTTTTAGAACTCATCTATTTACATTTTTTTTATTAATTAATGTATTTAAATAAATATTGATTCGTTAATTCTTCAAAGTATATACTTTTAAAATAATCACACGGTTTTTTAAAAATATAAAATTGTTTAAATAATTCACAACTATTTGTTAATTTTTGGAAAATACAGTATACCTTTTGCAATAAAAATATTATTACCTAAAACTGTGTAAGCTTGGAAATGAATGTTATTGAGGCGTTTGTGCTACAAATCGTTACACATATGGTCTAGGTAGAATGAGAAAGGATCGTTTTATGGCAAACGATTGTAAAAAATAACTTTTGCTGGAGTTTTACGTGCAAAATTGCTAATATTACCATAAAAATTTAGGGTATTGGTCATAATTTAAAACAGCATGCTACGTCCATCAGTCAACTAGGTACAATATTCATAAAAAACTTACTTGCGATTATACTGCACAATCTAAAAGACGGACTCTAAAAATATGGGGATTTCGTCGCGAGCGTTTAGAAAATTGGGTGTATCTCTGAGGAAAATATAGATACAAAAATTTTTTTTCGAATAATTGTTTTAGATTAAACCAAAACTTTTGAAATGTTGTGTATTAAATAAATAACTTTTTTATTTTTTGATTGTTTTATAAAAAACAACTGCAAGAAAAATTAACTTTTCGTTGCAGGTTTACGTGGAAAATCGCTGGGTTTTTCTAGAAAAATCAAGATATTAGTAAAAATTCAATATAACGTTGTAGATACATCGTTTTGATACAATTTTTATTTGAGTTGACTTAAAAATTAACGGCGAAAACTTGCAAAGAGTGTTTGAAATTAAATATGTCGGTCTTACCATAGATCATCGTTTGACATGGTTGCCACATATAAATAATTTGAGGAGACAATTAGCACCAATAATAGGAATGTTGAGAAGATATGGAGGTTTTCCAATGCATATAAAGAAACTTGTATTAAATGCATTTGTACTGGCAAAGCTACATTATGCGGTGGTCATTTGGAGTTAATCGTCAAAGCAAAACCTTAATATTATATCGAGGATACTAACTAAAGCCTATAAAAATATTCTAAGCCTTCCAATTCTCACATGACTAGTGTATCGTCGGACCAATGCACTCACCTTCAGCCAAATCATTACTAAGCTAAGTTTATCTTCAAATGTCTAAATTCCAGGGAATCGGAACGAAACCCTTTAAAAGTATAGTATCACAAATAAATCCATATCATTCAAGAAATGCGAACAATTTTGTAATACCTTACGCCAGAACTGATCGGCTAAAGAACGATGCAACGAATGATGCTCTGCGTACATACAACAATCTTCCAGAAACAGTGAAAACCCCAAACTCATTATTGGTTTTTAAGAAAAGACTTAAGGAATATCTAATAAATTCAAATTAATGATGAGTCCGGAGGATTGAAAATGCAGTATCTTAGGGCATTTTAGACCCTAATGTCGAGAAACTTAAGGACACCTAGTTTTTATAAACTCAGCGTTTTTTTACTGCGTCGTATTATATTTTTTTATCTCTGAGAACTGTTCACGAATCGGACTAGACTAGCAGGAAAGGAGTACTTTCACATTTTGTGTGCCCCATATTTCGATGTTTTAGCATTGCCTGGAGGCACACGTAGGAATCGATGACGTGTGAAGTGCAGGTCGCACGAGCGTTGTGCGACGACGAAGAGAGTGGTAGGGAATGGAGCTATTTAAAAAAAGACCTTTTTGCTAAATGGAATTGTTTTAAAAATTTAAAAAGTGGTACTTGAAAAACTGCATTTATCCCAAGATCAAATATAGACATCGGAATATTCTTCACATAAATTTTGTGAGTGAATTGAACAGCTACAAATTCTAATTTGAAACATTTTGTTTTGTATTTTCATTACTTATTTATATGCTATCATAGTAAAACAATAACTAAAAAAATCTTCAATTGTTGATTTTCTGAGAAATTGTATACTTACCATGTTAAGACTAACTTTTCTAACTTTTTTTTCGTTTTAGCACTACAGCCACTTTTGGGCCTTTGCTTAGCGATAGTTGGAGTATATCTCATTATCTTGATCGAATATATCGGCACTCAGAAAGGTGATATGGTCAAAAGCACGATTTAGCCGTATGTCCGTCCACCCAGCTGCGATACGTTCTGATTTTAAACCAGTACGTATCATAACTGAACGGACCTATAGTCCGTTCGTAGGATCACTCGAAACGAATCTCGTTGTCATAAACGGGACTCGTACCAGGGACCTTCGGCTTACACAGCAAGTGGTCTAACTACTACACTACGCGGACTACTACTTCCAACTATAATAAATCAAATTTTAATTCTTTTGAGGTTTTAAGAAAATGATATGGTTTTTTCCAACACTATGTGTGATTTGATATAATTTTACTTATGGCTTATTTGAGTAACAAAGTTGATGCCATCGAATCATCAAACAATTTACAACTTGATAAATAACATTGAAAATACAATCACCGAATGATACGCACTGATTGCGCCAAAATGTTCGATTTTCGAATTGATTTATGTAAATGCATGAGGGTCATCTGGTAGATATCGTTCACAAATATTAGATAGAGATAATATCGAATAATTGAATAAATACACAAAACTCAAAAATTTTGATTATTTGAGAAAAATTCTAACAGTATAATATACATATATTCCATAAACAAAAATTACTTCAGCATCTAACATCACAATTTATTCATTGACCTCAATACCAAATTAACATATAGGAGCATAAAATATATCAATAAACAAGTTGGGTAAACAGACCTACGCTCATATCAGCAGGGTTTTGTATTCAATTTACAAAATGCAGTCACCAGATCGAATCAAATCAAGAAACATGTCAAAGACGATTTTATTGGAGAAAATATGAATTACGAAGATCATACTATTATTAACAAAGTTGAACGACTTTCGACTTCTGAGGTTTTTGGCATTGTTATACTCATAAATATCTCCCTTGATAATTATTTCTGATGTCCATCCGCGACGGAGGAAACACATTTTTCATGTATTTCCACCCTGTGCCCCCACTGAAGCAAAAACTGACAGTTTAACAACTGTTTTGAAAAGCTCCCATGAAAACTTTTATTTCATACTCATATCAGCTACGTTTGATGAATTTTTTTTTCCAGGGGCCACTCTCCTGTACTGTTATCATCGATTAATGGCCAATTTTTTCAAATCCTAAAATGGATACAAAACCCTTTTGCCAGGAGCTCTCTCCCACCTCCTTGACTTGTTTCACTTATGAGCATTAATTGTAGGTACTAATCTTCAGTCATTCATTAAATTGAATCAAGTGTTCAAAGCATGCACCTTAAACGTTGAAGTTGGAAAAAAATAACTCAAAATTATTCAATCATCGCATTTAAAACAGCCACTTTTTTGTTTTACGATTACTGATACCACTAGCTGAACCGATTCTCAAAGATATACATGACACCTATCATTCCTGAAATTTTCATGCAAATCCTAGCAAAACTGTAGTGACTGAGTCGGTAAAAAGCGCATGTTGTTCCATAGCCATATGTTGCCATCAACATATGGCTATGCAGCGCATATTGTTCCATAGTAATACAGGAAAATTCAAACCGCTATAACTTCGCTAAATATGATTCAATCTTTATGAAACTTTAAGGATAGATCAATCTTATGCTGAATTTCATTGAATTCAAGGGTACCGTTAAGATTTTATTCAAGAAAACATAAAATCGATAAATCATACTATTACTAACAAAGTTGAGTGAATTGCGACTTCTAACGTATTTTTTGTTGTTGTACTCACCAAGGCCTACATCCCTGATTTTTTTCAGATTTTTCGGATCACAGGTGTCCAATCGCGAGGAGGGGACACACATTTTTCGTGTATTTCCCCTCCCTGTGCGCCCCTCGAAGCAAATTTTGCAAAACTAAGACCTGTTTTGAAAAGTTCTCATCAAGACCCTTCATTTGATACCCATATCGGCTACCTTCAATGAAATTTTTTTTTGAGGGGGTCACTCTCCTATATGGGGAAACCCCCCTTAAGTACCTTGTAAAAATTTTTTGTAGTTGAACTTTGAAGAGATCACCACTTCACACCTACACACAAAATTTGATGTTTCTAACTTAAGTAGTTTCCGAGAAAAACTGCTGTAACACACGGACGGACAGACTGGCCGCGAAACTAGTAGGGTTTTGTAAAATTATTTGACAAAACCCTAAAAAATCAGTAATTAAGCATTGACAAGGTGAGTATGGCACGCCAATCCCTAAATTTATTAAATTTTAATTTGAGGTTCGTACTAGACATGTTCATCGAAAAAAAGTAACACTTTCAAATACAACTATAGCATTTTTCTAATTTCACATTATTTATCTACTTTCACACTTGAATTCCAAAGCTACTGCATTTATAACGTCTTCTTCTATCCTGAAAATGAATAACGGGACAGGTTTATCCAAAACTATAAACCTGAAAATCAAGTATACTTTCCCATCGATTGTTCTGAATTGAACTTTATGCTGAGGGAAAAAATCTAACGAACCATTGCTGACCACTGGTCAGTTTGGTGGTATTTTAGGGATAAGCACACACAAGATACAATAACAAAATACTGACCCGAGGGAGCATCTAAGCTCAACATGAGAAAACATAATTAGAAGAAAAATATCTTGAATTCAAAAGAAGACGATGAAATACGTTCAAAAGAAAAATTATCCTTTTCCCCTTATTCATTTGGCATCTTTTCTTATTGTTACTTCGTTTGCAAGAGTCAGCGTAAGGTTTCGACAAGTAAGCTTCATGAATAAATCTGAAAGGAATGGCGAAGGGTGAACGGGTTATTTTCGGTATCTTTGATTCGGACACTGGTCAAGCATGTCCCCTTGTTATAACTTCAATCCTTTTTCACGGGATAGTATTTTGGATTATAAGACGACAATAAGAAGATATTTTGTCTTTGGGGTGCATTGTTTGACAGCATGGGAAAAATATTTCTTTTCGAAATGCGAATCTTTTCTTACGAAAGGTATGTAGTTCAAATCAACGTAGGCAACATTTACCTTCTTCAATTGGGACGAGAAGGTGTGTAATTATATTCAAGGTAACATTGTCCCTATATAGAAAATCAATTGAATTACACGCTCTTGAATTCGTTATGCTATATAACTTCGCTGAGTTTTTGTAGTTTTCTTAAAGGTGTTTTATTTCGACTCTAGTGCTTCTCCAGTGATGAAAAATTATTTTTTAAAGTGTACAGTTTTATTTTAAGCAGTATATGTTACAAGTGCTCGCAGTTTTTGTGTGTTGGGTTAATACATTTTTGTAATAAAAGATTCAAGTTTATTCCAGTAGTATACATCAAGGTAACGACAGCTCATCAGGAAAATATCTCCATTTTCTTATCAACTTTAATGTTAAACGAAAAATGACGAAACTCTTACCCGAAAATGCATAAATCCTTCAATAGCTTTTCTTCTTCTTTCTTGTTAATTTTAATTTCGTGCAAGAACAGAGGGAAGAATATACGTCTTGAGAGTGAGTGTAAAGGATAACAAGAGCAACAAAAGAAATGAGAAGGACAAAGCATCCTATCGAAGCTTTTAACTACTATCGTCAGCTAGAATATTTCGGCAGAAGGGTAGAATTCACCGTCAACACTTTCTTTTGTGGCTTTTGCACAGTGCCGCTTGCTTTCTTTGGTTAAATAATGAACGTCGTGTGGGAGGATGAAGAACGAAGCCAAAACTCTTTTGAAGGGAATAGAAAATGGAAGACATCTTCTTCTCCCACGAAATGCTTTTTGTTTTCGTTGTTGTCGTCGCTGCCACCATCATCGGGAGTCATGAAAAATCTCCTTGCCGCCTTTTGTTATGGCTCCATATGAATACCACCCTACTCTTTTTTTTGCTCGCCATGCATGAGTTGGGAATGGATGTCTCAAAAATGCTTAGGCTGCTGGTTGATGGTACCCAAGGACGTAAATGAAAAGAGGGTGATCATCAAGCAATGGCATAAAATAAGTAAATTTCATAAAATTCTGTTGCCGGGGTGATGTCCTGGTTAATAATGAACGTGGATTTCCCTTTGGAATGTTAGATATTTGTTCAGTTTTGAACAACGTTTTATGATTGGATGCATTTGAAGGTGTGAGTAAAGAAGATGTTGTTTGAAATTGTGCTGCTTTGAATAAAACTAACAACACTCATCTCAAACTTTCATGGAGGAAAATAGCTTTTATCTGTGTTCAAAATGATCAATAAATTTTTACTAAGGAAACGACAGATGTGAATATACCCGGCAGCCTTTTAATGTACGTAGACATAGTTCAAATTTCTTCTTCATGTATTAAGGTTGCTTTTATGAGTTTCTGTTGGTTTGGTGAAATGAAAGAATATCAGGAAACGCGGATCATCGCCAGAGGGCTATATAGCTTGTCATTCGAGCATTGGATTAAATTTTAATTATTCCTCATTAATCAAATCTTTTCTACTACATTTGTTCTCTTGTACTGCCTTGAAATTGCATGATTTAATAAGTGTAGTGAATTGTCAAAAAGAACATCATGTCTTAGACTTTAACTAGCTGAGTCTCTACCCTCTAGGAGTATGATCTTCTAATTTTATTGAAAGACTTATTCATTAATAAACACAGTTTAATAGAAATAAATTAAATATTGGTAAATATCATAAATTATTTATAGTCATTTCAACCGGCAACCATCTAAGGCGTAACGAATTTCCCTCCAGGGCGGATTTATTTTCAACAAATTAGAAGATATATAAAAATTCACAGAAAGCTGGTTCCAAATATTCATTCTTCCCGCTTGATGAAGGTTTGGAACAAATTAGAGGTCTAACTTTCTACGTACCCAAATGCGGGTAATTGCATAGTTTCCGGCTTGCTTACAAGCAGTTAAAAACACACTTGAAACATGTCTTGCCTCAAGGTTAATATTACTTAGGATTCAGTATTAATATTCTCTAAAACTTCAGAAGGAATCGGAGTAGGTTGTATATTATTGGAACTAATTCATACAGATTTTAGCAGACCCGAAAATGCTTAAAAACTTTTATAGTATATAAACATTTTTGTGCAATTATACACAAATTTTTTCTTGATGTAGGGTACGATAAGCTATCCCGTCATTTAATGTGAGCTCTTAGAGTTGTGATCGTAAGATGCGAGTTCGAGTCCAGCCCACGTTAATGACTAGATAAGAATTTAAATCAATTAATGATGGAATGAAAATAAATGAATATTCATTCAACATTAAATAGGGTCTAAAATTATAATTTCGGAATGAGTGGGTGACCAAAAGAGGGGAAAGATAGAGTCAAGTTTAGGAAAAAGCTTGCATAATAAATTTAAGGAATCGCCGTAGATTTTTGGCAGACCCGAAAACCCTTAAAAATTGCTGTGACAGATGGGCGCCTAGGTTGCATTTTCAATATGGTTGTGTCACAAAGTATAAAACTCTAGAAATATTGTATTTTTCTGCCTGAAGAATAATGGCATATTTTCTTAGATATATGGCTGTTTTCTTTGTTTTTATTGCGTCGCTGATTTTTCTGGGTCCTGGCTTCCTGCCAACAGTACTTTCAGTTTTCTAAGGTCCATTTTTTTCTAATTTTGGAGTTAAATTTCTGGTATTTATCGATTTTGCACCTAAATATACGAGTTTTTGAAATATGGGTATAAAAAACATTTCAAAAGTACTTCAGAGGAGTCTCTATTTATGCATATGACCCTTAAACAATATTTTCCTAAAGGCTATTATGTAGAGTATTAAAGGAAAGACTTGATGAGAGTTATATTACAGGAGCAGGTGCAACCGTGATCTGTAAAATCTGAATGAATCACGGAAGTAGTCTTCTATGAGTTCAATAATAATAAGATAAAATTCAGTCAGCATTTTGAATTATGGTGGGACTACTACATTTAACTCTTTTCTTCAGAAAGTTGGATGGTTATTTTTTTGTTTCAGCACTACAACCCCTTTTAAGCCTTCACTTAGAGATAGTTAGAACAACTCATTATCTTGTGCCTATGATCGACACTCGAGAAGGTGAGATGACAATTTGTTAAATTTTCTAAAATTCAATAAAATGTTGCATCTACCCATATAGGAATTGCCAATTATAACGAAAATCCCAAGCATTGGCTGATTGATGGTTAACTATCATTACCCAATGACCCACTACCGACATTGGCCTATCGCTGCCAAATGGTTGGCGGACTTAAATGTCTCCCAATTCCAAAAGTATTACAGTGAAAAGTGGGGCCAACCACGGGCGAATCATAAGCCAAATATGTGCCAAGGTTGTGCGATTAGGAGTATTCATAAAAAAATTGGCGATCAGGCAATAGGGTGATCTTTGACCAATGATCTAGTTTTTCTTGTTCATTCGCCAACCGTATCTGGCAAAGTGTAAAATTTGCGTTTCCGAATATATTATAGTTAAAAATCCAATCCAATGAAAGGCCAACAAAGTTTGGGTCATTACAAAACTCATATATTAATTTTTAATCTTTATAAAAAGTTGATGCTCTGCCTATTATAGCCTATCATAGGCCCAACATTGACTCTTCACTGCCAGTTGATTAGTTGAATTGAAAATTTTGCATTTCCACATGCATTGCAGATGAAACTGAACCAATGATGGGGCAAGCTTCTACTTATTAAAGATTGTGAATATCAACCAAAATTTTATTAGGTTTAATTTGTACTATTCAAGTGATGTGTTTATATGCATAGGGGTCAGGAAGCCAAATTTTCTTGAAAACATATGGTAAAAGTAATCATTATTATTATTGAAAATCAACTTAAATATAAAGTCTCAGAGGACGTTTCAGTTAGCCGGTATTGAGCAGCAATGCTGCATTCCGCATTAGGGTCTTATGGTGTTTATGTTATACATATTAATGTTAAGTACTTAAAGTGTTAGCGTCTTATAAAGAGTTCGGCAGAATTTTTATGGCTATTAAATGCTTAATTCGTTCCTGAATTCATTCATGACCATATCACCTCGAATGTCGTTACGGTCATGGAATGAGATACCCTAACAATAAGTAAATCTCAACGCCTAGGGTTGGATTTGGATTGTTGTGCGATGGATTATTATTATTATAAAATTGATTTACATACAAAAGTTATGCGGTCCCATAATGGCAAGTGCGAGTGTCCCAGTACTGGCTCAGTATTGACCTACGATTGAAAACGACGATTGGTTCAACATTGACTCAACATCAGCAATCACCGCTAGCCCAGTACTTGCTGCCAACATTGACCACAAGCCATGTAGGGAGTCTGGCTCGATCAGTCATTTTCGAAGCAATTTTTGTGCCATGTATGATCAGAACAATAGGGAACAGCGCGGAACAGTTTAAAAACCCCTATGTGGGTAGGCAGCTCAACGTAATTTTTTCCCATCCAGTAAGCTTCACTTAAAGAAAATGATATACAGTGAGGTTATAGCTATTTGAATTTTCATATACGAGTATTACAACGAAAAAGCTTGGTTTTTTATTATTTGTGTTAACTTTTGATCATAACAAATGTCACATTTTTTAACGGATCTTCTTGAAACTTTCAGATAGGATCATTACCTTATATATCTTTGAAACCCTATTCACTGCATGATATATACTATTGTAACGAATAGGGGCCGCTTAAATTGGAGTAACAGAGGTTTTTCTTTAAAGGTACATTTATAATTTAGTCTACTCGTACGTATAGCAACAGAGCTTCTTGAGTTTTTTTATGTTGCATAACGTAAGTATTTTCATAGTTTGAGTGCAATTGGTAGTGACTCTCCTTGATGAGAAATGCTAGTCACCCCATTGGAACTGCTTACTTTGTTGGCTTGCTATGCTATGGGCAACTACACCGTCAAGTTTCCACCATTTAGGCAAAGATGAGTAGTTTACTTCGGCCACTTCAACATCTTTAGACTTGACATCCTCCTTGTAATGCAATGACCGTCTTATGAGAATGTAGCAGTTGCTTTATGTCCGATGTTTTTGTTCATCATAAGCCTCCGTGTCCGCTAACTTTTACGAAACAAAAATGGTGAATTACTGTAGAGTAGCCTGATTGACATAAAATCGAAAATTTCTTAAGATAATGAAAATTGAAAAGAATGTCTCGTCGATTTTTTTTTTTGTGGTTGAAAGTAGAGCAGGTGTGATAACTGTTTTGTAATGCAGCTTCGTGGTGCGACAAAGAATCTATTCCATGTAATCCCCCAAACAGCTAACCGAGTACGTCAGCTGAGCTCAGTTTTTATTAATAGTTTGCTGATCGTTGACAATCAGCACCAAAGTATTGTACGTATTTTAAACACTCGAAGTCACTACAACCCTTCTGGCAGAAGCGTACTTGGGTATATCCGAACTTTTGAAGCATGAGTGAATTCCCAGAAAGGTGTACAATAATAAGACATTATGGTCTAACAACAAGAACGTGATGGAAGCCTGGTGAAGGACTGAGTCTGATATTTCTTTCAAAGGATGCCTAGCATGAAGGAGCTATTAAACTAAATCAGAAACAACAACAGTCCATTTTAACCGAACGATCCATCAATATAAAAGTCTGTTTAACAAAGTGCGATTATTTTGTATGTCGGATTACAGAATAAATAACCTGTAAGAGCCAATCGCTACTAAGTTAGTCAGAAACTACTTGATCATTTATTTATTTATTCAGAAGAAGATGGAAATATTTAGTGAAGGATCATAACAGATGATGAATTACGGATTTACGGTTATGGTTTATGGAGGGTAAATCGTTCCATTTGGTGGGTGTAAATTTTCATTTTCAAATCCGATAATACAAAAAATTACGCTTTACCAAAAAGCACGTAGGTTATCGGCCAATTAAAATATCTACAAGCGTTGTCACCAGCTGCTCTGTACGCATTTAGTGACACCAAGTAGATTCCTTTGGAAAAGCAAGACAGCCACCTGACCAGCTAAGACCTAATGACAATAAATTTCAATCACTGTGCAATCTGCTAGCGAAAAGCGATTTCATCCTTCTACGATACAGAACTCAAAACGACTCTGGATTGTTGTTGCATGAATCTCGTTGCCTGAGTATTTGACGTTGTGGGATGGTGTAATTATAGTTCTCTAACAACGAAGCCCTTTATGTGAGTAATTAGCTAAAGAAAGAGTCAAAAAATACCTGTCAGAATGCAATATCCTTACGGTAGACACGGGACCGTTTATAAAAACCAGTGTTTCTAGCTCAAGGCTATAATTATGAGATCCAGAAGCCATCGTACTATGTGTTCAGAGCAAAGTGTCGCTTTCTATCAATTTGTTTCTGCAGGAATATCACATCAAACCCCACGGAGCAGACACTTGTATCAATTTGACTTTCTAGGGTAGGTTAACCAATCGGTAAGGCATTTGTGGGCCAACTTTACGGGAAAAGGAGGGCAAACAACGTCAAAAGTAGGAGGAAGACCTTCCAATGCAATAGAAGTTGACGTACGAGTATACTCGTATATTATCTTTGAGCAATTGTTAGGATTCGCTAAAAAACTTGACTATACGATATGAGTCCATTTTAAGCGCGAGTAGAAATTCAATGTAGGCTGTGATAAAGCCCTAATAAGGCATGCTTTAACGGGCATTAGGGTTTAATGCGGATTCCGGATTAGGCTCTAATGCCGAACATAACGCATGACTCCATGACTGATGGGGCTTGCCGTAACAGTTCCTAATTTAGGTGGTGATGAGGCTTGCCTGAACAGTTCCTTATTTAGGCAGTAACAATTTATTAGAAAGATAAAACGCCAAAAATGCAAAGTTCGTTGCCAGTTTTAGAGTCTGTTTAGCACTTTAAAACAATCGAGTAACTAGTGTAACTTCCACACAAATTCATATGACTTTTTGAAAATGTGTTATAAGAATGTAAGCTGAATTTATCCTTAGTGAAAATTCAGCTTCAAATAAACCATTTTTGGTTTTTTTAGCAAAACAGCAAGCATAGACTTTGATGATTCAAACGAATGAAATTCCTGTCTTCCTTAAATTATACTTGTTCATGAACATAAAAAAAAACACGCAAAGCCAACCGTTTTCATCCTATACTTAAAATACAAATTTTATGCTTAATGTAATTTTCGTGGAAATTTCCTGATACGAATTACCACCTGATTAACTTAACTTGAATTTTCTGAATGTATCCAAGCTTTATTCATAGAAACACCTCGAAAAGATCTATGTATTTGCACCGATGTTTCATGGCGAGGAGAGAATTCCTCTACTAGAAACTTTGTTTTGCATATCATTTTAAAGCTGCACGTCACTACTATTGACTGAAATCATAGTATTGGAGAAATACTATTATCACGCTTTTCTCCACATGTACGTTAAAGATACATAGATTTACGCGAACTTTATTCCATACATAATTTACAAAATATACGACTTCTTTCGAAAGCATCAGGCACAACTTACTCACGAGCTTCAAGCATAAATAAAAGTTGAGGAATTCATTGCGGTGGTGGGTGAAAGGAACACCAGTGAAATGTTCTAGTGGGATGCGTGGTAAGATGACGTTAACGTACAAGAGCAGAGGATTTTTCGCTGGTCTGAATATTAGTCACAAAATATCAAATTTTAATATTACAGCGAGTGCTCAAGAATAGTAGGTATGAATATGAGTGTGGAAAGTAAACGGCAGAAACGTGTGGTGAGTTTTTAGAGGTCCTCGTCATGTTGGAAATTGTTCTCCTCATACGTTTGCAAATTTAAGGTAAACTATATCGTGAATCAACGAATGAACGTATGAAAGAATGAAACTTGGAATAGATGTAGCGCACATCTGTGGATATATTCTGTGATAAATTATGCATGTAGGGTAGGTGCTACCCCCTTCAGCCATTTCTGTACCATTTAAGACTGCTAGTGTCGACCAGTGTATAGGTGTCGCGTCGTAGCGGCAAGAATCACATCCCATAGCGGCAGATGGAATATTCCAAGAACTTACTACCATCTAACACTAAAACGAAATGTATCACCCTATTCTAGAAGAAGATACTCTGTGTATCTAATCAAACGTATATACACACGAGTGTACTTAGCATGCGATGCAAGTGAAGTTTCAGTTCCTGTTAAAACTTCGGCGCTGTTCCTCCTTTTCGGCGCCATCCTTTCTTTTCCTTCCATTTCTTCTACTTCTTCTTGTTAGGCTAGAGCTCCCTAGCTGTTTGGCTTTGCCACTATCTGCTCTTCCAGCGAAATTTGCATCCTCTTTATGCAATAAATCATTTTATAGACACATGGAAAATAGTAGAGCTGATTCTTTGAAGTAGATTGTAGCGTTTGCTGTTATATTACTAAAGTTCAGCTAAGTTCTGGAAAATTCTCCTGCCTTCATTTTTGTTGAGAAATTTACTATTGCACTATTACATTATGATTTTTAAACAAATTTTAAGTTAATTATAAGGTATTCAGTTTTGAACTTGCACCCGATTTTCATGGGAATTTAAACAAATTAGGTCAAAAATACATCGGAACACTCGGGAAAAAATTATCAGAAATATTTTAAAATATTTCATAGAGTTGGCAAGATTCCTTTCTATTATATTTATACCTCAACTAAAGATTGCAAAGCGGATAGATGAGATATCACAATTATTAGAAATTCATTGACTTTGCGGGAAATATTCTAGGGATACCAACTGTAAAGCTTGGGCCTAATATATTTGAAATTTTCGGATGAATCACCATCTACTTGCAGTTCAAATTAATAAAGAAACCGTTTTTAGAGATTTGTAAAAAAATTGTTATCCACCGATGCGTCGCGGAAACATTTCTCAGAAACTGGGAAAGCTGAAGTTATCAAATCATCTCAAATTTTAAGGCGGTCTCCCCACATAAGGATGTGGCCCCTTAACATGTTTTTTCACCGAAGAAAGTCGGGCAGGGTATCAACTGAAAGATCTTGATGAGATCTTTTCATAATAGTTGTTGAAATTACAATATCCATATCGAGGATAGGCAAGGGAACCGGAAGATCACAAAAGAATTGTGTCCCTTCCCCCTCGCGACATTTTATAACCGAAAAAACTGAAAAATCATGTATGTAATTATCTGAGCACAGGAACGACAAATACCTCAGAAGTCAAAAGTAGTAGAATTTCGATGAAATTTTGTATCGAGGCAGTCTGTAACAAGATTATCTTAGCTTATAAGTTTCATCAGGATTTAATCATATTCAGTGAAGTTATAGCCATTTGAATTTTCATATGTCACAAAAACAACATTGTGCAGTTTTCCTACTCTATGGGCTTTTGATCTAAACTGATGATAAGGTACTGGTGAGATCTTTTTATCAACTTAAGTACCTTTGACAACCTATGCTCTGAGGTGAGTGATAATTTCCTTTAAACCTATGGTTTAACATACATATCATAGAAGCTTTTTCTTGAGTTTTTACATAAGTTACGTAATGTAAATGTGTGTATTTCATATGTTGAGTACAAACCTCTTCTGACAGAAGCGTACTCCTGTCTACTCGACAATTTGTGATTCAGATGAAAAAATGCATCCAACCTTCGATTTTCAATTGATACACCATAAAACAGTCCTTAAAAAACTAATTCGTTTACTACGAGCGTAAATTTCTTTCAGTTGATCATGGAACAACAATGTGAGGGCACGGCTTTCTTGCGATAAAAATGGGAAATGCCTAACAGATCAGGCGATTAATAAAGTACTTGTAAAGATAGATATAGACCTGTTTCGATTTAATGTGCCTAATAGGATAAAAATTAATTTAGCCCAAAAAACGAACTTAGTAACACTCTAAGAAGGATGAAATAAAATGTTCGTATTCGGTGCCAAATAAATTTTTGTCCATTTTAGTTACGATTGAGAAACGGTTTTGGCACCGATTCCAAAAATGTTATTTCAGGGGGATTCTTTTTTTCCTTATGTTTTTTTATTTCATTATTTTTAGTGGCAATATTAACCTCCGACAGATGTTATTGAAAAAATAATGATTTTTTTTTTTGATAAATTATGAACGTGATTTTCCAAGTGGACACAATTTTAGAAAGCATATGCTGCATAATCGCCAAATGAACAGCAAATTTTAATCTTAAGGCTAGAATCAGCATTGATTCATAAGAATACCGCAAGCCAAGAATTGCTGCTTCAACCTTGGCAAAAGCATTTACTTGAGATCTGTTTTAAGTGTTTATTTATTTACTTAATAAAAC
This sequence comes from Odontomyia ornata, assembly GCA_963969285.1. Taxonomy (NCBI): domain Eukaryota; kingdom Metazoa; phylum Arthropoda; class Insecta; order Diptera; family Stratiomyidae; genus Odontomyia; species Odontomyia ornata. The sequence continues at coordinate 5,019,847 of OZ017743.1, read as the reverse complement.
AATTTAACAGACAGATAATCCAATTATAAAATGGGAAAATTAAAAGAAAGAAAACATTATGAAAGTAAAACTGAAGTTAAGCATAAGTAAAGAAAAATAGAGCGAAAATGTCTACTGTAGTATCAATTCCCCTAATCTTAGTTTGAACCAAGAGTAACAGCAGGGAAAATGTCCAAGCTCTAGAGTATTATAATTCCCTGTGATACGCAAAATCGGCGAATGAAAATAGAGTTCGGTGCAAGCATATGGAATCAAGAATAGATCATTGCTCCTAGAGGCGTACTCCAAACATGCCGAAGCATCGACTTGAGGCTTGCTGATGGTGACAGAGTTGGAACAAAAACACTGATCTAGGTAGTTTCTTCGAAATACCAATGTAGAAAGACGGAGAAAAGACAAACAACGCTCAGAGGATTGGTAGGGTAGGTTGAACTTATAGAACAAGAATCTCGTAAATCTGCGCTGAACATTTTCCAAGAAAGACACAAGGTAAAAATATCGAGGAGACCAAACTACAATTGGATGAGCTAGACAAATAATCGGACAGAGATATGAATATTGCGAAGCTTCATCACGTTTCTCAGAATGAGTCCCGGAATTTAGATGTTTTCGTTGCCATATTCAGGACTGAAAACGACATCGACTTGCGTTTGGTTATCTAAAGTTTTTACATTGCGATCAGTAAACACGGTCTGGTTTTCGGCAGTGGAACAAAATCGCCGCAACCCATGCTGCTCAAGAACGATAAATGCATCCACCAGTTCAACAAACCTTTTGTGCACCAGGCGTTCCAGCAACTTGGGAAAGCAGTTATATACGACGGTAATTGGAGACAGATGAAAGATTACCGCACATGAGAATAGAAACTATACTTGCGTTTATCCAACTAGAAGTAAAGATACCAGAACTCAAACTAAGATTAAACCAAAGAAAGGGGGGAAAATATTGAAGAGGCAGTGGACTTCACGAATACATACATAAAGAATACCATCAGGTTCAAAGCTTGTATTTGGATTCAGGGAGTTAATTAAGGACTCGGTTTCAGAGGATTTGATAGACAACGTAGAACAAGACATGCGAAAGCATGCTAGTGTTTCTGTAACTGGGTTAACTATTAAATGAGGGTAAACGTCGGAAAAAAATTATAAGCGAGGAAGCTGAAAAGGTGTGAAATGAGTAATCAATTGATTCATATATATATATATATATATATATATATATATATATATATATATATATATATATATATATATATATGTATATAGATATAGATATATATATATATATATATATATATATATATATATATATATATATATATATGTATACATATCCACATATATTTATATATAACTAATTCAAACCATAGTCACACTCAAAACCTTCAAAGAAAGAGGTCTCATTAAACTATTGATGTTGGACATTTATAGCATCATCATTTGCCTTAAAGAAGTTGAACTTCAAAGGAAAAACTAATTCCGATTTTTTCTTGACCTCCATAGTAAGGTCAATGGTTAATGACGGATGATATACTCGTAGATCCGGTAGCATATATAAATGAGAGGCACGTGTAACGGATATTCAATCAGCTGAAATCAGACACAACGAGGTCAAGTAAACGACCATTATGATTCCGAATAACAGTAAGCAAGGAAGGAGGAAAGGATCTAGGAGGTACAATTTGAAGATATATTAGAAGGAGGAGAATTCGGACTCCATTCCACTGATGGCAGATTAAAGTCGCCACCAATAAACAATTTGGAGAAAGGATAACATCGTAACTGATATGAGGAAGGACCATCAAAAAAAGATTTTAAAATAGCATGCGCTTTTCAATATGTTTATTCATATTTACTTTGAAGTAAATTATTGCTAATCGAGCTCATCATTTGGTTCTGATTAGCTTCTAGCAAGCACATAAGGTTTCTACAAAACCATTAATATGAGAAGCAATTAAGCTAAATTTCATATGGAAAGCTTAAATATTTTAGCAGCTTAAGTTTTATAAAAACACAATTACATACAATTCACACATGATAAGCACTGAAATCAAAAGTATTCACAAGGCTATAACATTTTTTTGGGAAAGAGTCTTCAAACCTCTATTAAATTTTAACTATATCTTCTTATTCTTCGCGCTACAGTCTCTCTCGAGCCTTCACTTCCTAAAAATAGCCCCTACGACTATCTTGGTCCATCGACCGTATCCTCCAAATTCAAAATCCGAGCAGCGATGAACTGTCTTTGTCGACCGATCGGACCAGTGTTTTCTTGGTTTACTCACTAGTCTTCGCCCTTCAGTTTCCCCGACAAACAGGTTTTTGGGTATCCGTTGTTCGTCTATATTATAGTACATTCACCTAGTACCCACACCTTTCATTTACCCTGTGTTGCATACTTTTTGAATTTTCCCAGGGGCACGTCAGCTGAGCCCAGGCCTGGCGCGCTCAAGAAACAAAGCAAATAAAATTTCCGATGCACGTGTTCTTTTATGCATTTCAAAACATGGGAGTGCTGCAAGATCCTAATAAAAAACTAAAAGATTGCATGGAACAAATTTGTTTTTCTGCAAATTCATGATTTTTGAGGTAATCCTGAAATGTCTCATCGAAGCACATGTTTATATTCGCGCCAATCGTCGCGTCGGTATTTACCTACCTACCTGCTACTGAAGATTTATGGCTTGCTGTTCGGCTTGTGTTCGGGTTTTCCGGGAGGACTGATTGAGTGTGGATACTAGTTGAGTATACTATACTATACTTTTGCTATCTCACAATCGTTGAGACCTCCGACTCTTCAAAAAATTCATACAGCTCATGGTTGTATAGAATAGGCCATTAGCTCTCATATAAGTAGCTTATCTCCGATTATTCACCTCAGGACCCATCTCTCAAAGGCGTTCGATATGCTTGCAGATGCTTGTGTTAGTGTTCATAATTCACACGCATAGTATAGTATGCTCGTAGGTCTTATTACAAATTAATATGCTTGGAGCTTTGTTTTTCGAAATGATATTCCCCGGTAATACTGTTGGCGTATGATCTAATTTTATTTTCCATTACTTTTGACTATATTTTGTACGCTACAAAAAGTAGTGATATGCCTTTTTAATTTTTGCACTGTGCCTTGTCGCCTTTTTTGTGGATAAGAAATTCAATTGTCTCCACTAACTCAGCATTCGTTTTTGTTCCCAAATGTGCTAGTGACTGGCTTTCTGAACCCCGCTGTCACCATATTTGATGAGCGTCACTGGCATCGTATAGATGCCCGCGCGCATTATTTAATTATTTGGGCTTTAATGGCGAAACAAGTATCATTCATAGCTGCTAGGGCCAAAAGAAACTCTTTAGGAATATCTATAGGCTTCGATGCTCTAGAGCTGTGCGGATGAT